>WBMV01001829.1:303245-404518 GCA_013396655.1 Campylorhamphus procurvoides | reverse complement strand
CACACATCACCTGGGACACCCTCTGAGGTGACACACGTCACCTGGGACACCCCCTGAGGTGACACACATCACCCAGGACACCCCCTGAGGTGGCACATATCACCCGGGACACCCTCTTCAGTGACACACATCACCTGGGACACCCTCTGAGGTGACACAGGCACTGCAATCCATTCAGGGACACAAGTAAGGCAGTGTTCCCTGGGACACCTCTGAACCCCACCCAGAGCAGGAGAACAGCTCACAGTGACATTATGGGATGTTCCTTTGCACCCATGAACACTCAGGATCACTGGCAGGGGTGGGAGATGTGCCTGGCCCAGAATCCTTGCTCTGTCCCAGAGGTGAAATGGTGTCACTGCTAATGAAGGAGGGTCATGTTTGTCCCCAGAGGAACCCCAAGCTGGTTCCTATTTGGAACTCAGCCATCCATTCATCTCCTGGCTTTTCCTGCTCTCGACACCGATTTCCTCAGCTGACATCAGTGCAGCACATGTCACGTGATGGCACTTGCTGAAAATACCTTTTCTTTATCAAGGAAGCCCCAAATAAAGCCATACAAACCCAGGCATGATCCCAACAAGTGGAAACAGAGCAGCTGAAGGGTAACCACACCAGGCAAGAAAAGATCCCACATCAATTGATGCCAGTTGGTGCTTCATTGGAAACTCGATCGATCTTTAATCCCTTCACATTCTGATTTCAGCACTGCCCCAAACAGGGGTGCTGGTGCTTCCTGTGCTACTTCAGACACTTGTTCTGTTGGAAAAGCCCTCAGCTCCCAGCTCAGGAACACCACTGGAGAACCTTGCAGAGGTAAAAACCCATTGGTAATCTTTATACTCCATTACTCTTCACTCAGGACATTTTCTTTTACAGCTCATTATTTTTTCTGCAGTTGGAAAGAGAAAGGAAATTTTAGCCCAACCTAATCCCTCTCCTAAAATGCTGAGTATCCCACACAATTTTTACACTCTGCAGATTTAATACACTGGGGATCATTTTGTCAAACTCTTCTGGCTGTGGGTCCAACTCCCCAGAACTCCAATTGTGCCCAGCACTACCATCAGTCTCTTTTGTGTGTTTCCAGTAAGAAAAATCATTTCAGTCTTTCAACCCCTCTTGAATCCACAGCATTCCTCAGCCCTTAAAAGATGTGTGGAATCCCCAGCAACAAATATCCTACTTCCCAACAAACCCAACTTTGACTGCTCCTGCAAATAAGACCTTCCCAGTGGTAAGAGGATCCCTTTGGAAACAGAGCCTGGTCTTGTCCCACCCATTTCTATTCCAGGCACTCAAGGGAACCAAGTGGCAGTTTCCTCTCTGGAGCTTTGCATTCAGGCTGTGGTGGAGGGTTCCTTTCATTAACTAAGTCAAGTGGCATCATCACCCTGTCAAGTCCCATTTAGGAAGAGAGGATTTTTTGTACCAGCATGGAATATAAAAGCTCTTCTCCATCATCTCCATTTCTGAGGAATTCTCCTTCCTAAAGGGCTGAGTAACCTGAGAGTACAAGCACAAGAACAGAGTCCCCAAAACTGATAGTGGAGCCAGGAGGCAGCCAAAGCATTCAGGGGCAATGGAGAGGCTGCAGATCCATGTGAGGTGTCCCACCAAACCAGCTGCACATCCAGCCCTGCCACCACGTCCCCATCACTGTCCTTCCTGTTGCTCCATCTGGAAGATGCCTGGAGGGACACTGACTTTTGGGGCTGCAGGAGATGTTTTCTCCATTCCAAAGCCCACCCCTGCCTCACAGCAATAGCTCAGGAAAGTCATCTGAACTGAAACTCCCTTGGTTCCTCCAAACCACCTCCATCTACACCCCCAGGTGTGCCTTGGATCCATCTCCTGTGTGTTCCTCTCCCCAAGCCACAACCTGCTCTGCTGTTCCTCAAGAAGTATCACTGAAGTGGTGACACCAGCCCTGCTTGTGGAGGTTCTCTGTGTGCTGCACAGCAGGATGAGCCACAGCTTCAGCATGTCTTGAAAACAAACATTCTGATTAATATGATTCTCACTATCCAATCTCATATTTTCTCTTATTCAAGAGCTGTAGGACTTTCACAAAGTAACTGCCTTCTTCTCTCAAAAAGGTTGGTGTGTAAGGGCACATATACACTGGCTGTATTTACATATCTATTTATAGGGTTTATTTATAGGGTTAATTTATTCCAGTTCATCCCACAACCTGATTATTCAGCATTATGGCAATGTTTATACAGAGCCTTTTACCAAAAGACCCTGAAGTGTTTTACAATTATTCACTCCATTAAAATGCACAAGAGCCCCAAAGAGCTCTATTAAATACCACCAGGCCTCCCTCCCTGAGGTAAGATGATAATTGGAGATTATATTAATTTTAAAAGGGGCATTTTGATTTTTCTGCTGAATACTTACAGAAAGAACTGTGGGCTAGCTCCTTTCCAAAGGTGCAGAAAAAGGGGGACTGGGCTTTGTCCAGAACTCTTGAAACCTCAAACCTGGAAAGGGCTCAGGTATCAGCTGTGCTTTTTAGGAGAATGAAGGAGCTCACAGATGAGAGGGGTGCTGAGTGCCAGAATTCCACGGGTCCAACCCCTGGATTTCCAACACCTCCCACGACAACACCTTGTCTGAACTGAACATCACAGTGACTCTGGGTCTGCCTCGACCCTGGGACTCCTTGAGAGTCACAAATATGAATATTTCCTCTCCTCAGTCTCCAGAATTCTTGAGTTTTGGCTGCACAGTGGCTCTCTTACACCTGGAGAGGAGGAGAGCAACACAGCCCCTTTAACTGGAGGATGGAAGTTGGGAATTTGGGTTCCCTCTTGTTCAGACTCTACAGAGTGTCTTAGACACAAATAGGTGGGGTTTCTGTTGCACAGCCCAGTTTTTACTCAGGTACCTAAAAACAAGAGGCTTTGACCTTAAATAACAGAGATAGGGTTAGTTTTTATAATACTGATATAAGTAATTTTCCCCCATTAAAATGGCAACACTCTGGGAGTAACACAGGAATAAAACTCTTGATAAAAACAATCCAGCACCAGGAATGTTTCCAGGCCCAGGGAGGTGCTGATTCCAAGGAACTGTGACAATTTTCCAGCCTCCTCTAACTCCTGATCTAATTGATGTAATTCTTCCCCACTAAAAAGCATCCCCCCTGGTTTTCACCTTCCAGACATTATTACTGCTCTCCACTTTCTGAAAACAACCCTTCATGGTCTCCTAAGAGAGATGAGCCTACCAGAATAAAAGTGAATTTGCTAGTAGATGACATTTTTTGACACCCCAGCTCCTCTGTACAGCATTTGTGTTAATGAATTAGTAAGCAGAAAGAACTTCACAGAATTAGGTATCAAGCAGGAGATAAATCCATTTGCCTTTGATATTGAAATGGGTGTTCAGATCCTACAGGTCCCTTCGTGTCTCGAGTTCTGTCATTACAGGTTATTTCATACACCTCACGTTTTAGTAGCAATTGTTCAAAATTAGACAAGGGCCATAATATGGAAGGGCTTTTTTAATGTATTATTTAAACAATGGCTTAATTTCTAAGACATTCTGAGGGAGAAAGACACAAATGCAGCTCTAAAGTAGAACCCACGAGTGCAGTTGAGGGTGACCTTAAAGATTGTCTCACACCCAGAGTTTTCCAACTGGCAAACACACAGGGCAACTGGGATTACTGGGTAAACTGGAGGACCCTTTTGGGCTCCTGGAAGAGGTGTGAGCATCACATGATGGAGCTTTGGCCAAGACACAGGCCCAGAACTGAAGGGGCACATCTTTGTGTTGGAAGGATTGAGCTAAAAATGTAGAATGGGTTTCTGTGTGTGTAAAGTATTGAAATGGGAAGTTTGCTTCAAAAGGCAGTGGATGTCTGACAACTCATGCTTATTTTTCTAGCCTATTTTTCACTCTCTTGCTCCTCTTTTATAGTTTTAATCCCTAGAGCATCAATAAAGTAGAGCACGGAATTGGGCCATGTAGTTATCCATGACATCAAAGCTCTTGCTGTCTGAGTTCATGGTCAGTGACTTCCAAACAAGCCCAGATTTCTCCTGCAGCTTTTGTCACGTTCACTACATGGGAGTTTTTACACTTCCCATAAATATCTGTGCTTATGTCACACTGCTGGTTCATTTAATTGATGTGTGTTGGCTGCCTTGCTGTGCTCCAGTGGAATTGCCAGGGGTTATTGCAAAGCAAGTCTTTCCAAGGAAACGCTTCAACTTTGCACACAAGGGCTTTAGGTTTGTCTTCATTTGGCCCTGGGGACAGGGCAGGTTCCCAAATGCATTCCAGTCCTCTCCCTCCAGGTTCCCACACTGGATTGTCACAGCCCTAGCTGAGGTTTGACCCCTCCTGTCGCACCAAGGTGACAATTTATCTACCTGGAATCTTCCAAAAGGCACATTCATCCTGCTGGATGGGGACTGGAGGGCAGGGAGCAGAGATGAAACGAACTGCTGGATGGCTCCCAAAAATCCCCCCTACAAGCAAGGGAACAGCCCTGAGTGGCTCTGTGCAGTGGAGACTGACATGGCACTCCCCAAACTGCCAAATAAAACATTATTAGCAGTTCCTTTCCCTTTGACAAATGGACAGCCAGAGAAGTTGCCTCTTGTCGAGGGGCCTGTTGTGACTTTGGGGGGGTGAAGCAATCCTAAACCAATTTATCAGCCCTGACAGCATTCTGACTCTGTGCTGGAGTTATCTGCCTTGCAAAACTCCCTGGGAATTGAACTCAGACAACTGTTCTTCCTGTTGGCAAGCAGCCAGCCAAGGCAAGGATGTAATCGCTTCGAATTCGCCTCTGGCTCATCTTTTGCTCCGTTTCCTTTTCGACCCGCTACCTCATTAATAAAAACTCGCCGCATTGCTGAGAGTTCAGGTTTCACAACCCACTGCTCAGGATTTGAGGCCAATCCAGTGCTGACTGCAGGGAAAGGGAAAAGGCAAGGCAGAGCAGAGGGAGGCATGGAAAGGCCAGCTCAGGTCTGGTCCCAGGCTAAGCAAAAGCTGCTGGCAGGGAAGGAAACTGTGGATAAGGAGCACAACCAGAATGCCCTGGGTTTAAAGTTGTCACCCAAAACACAACCTGCTCAGCACGTGAGGAGCAAGCAAAGACAAATGGTCCATCCCCTTGCTCAAAATATCTTGCTGGGGATCAGCTTCCTATAGGGAAAAAGCCATTTCATTTGGTTCCCAACAGGACTGACAATCTGCTTTTGTTACAGTCGGATTTGCTGCCTTGGAAAACCTTGGGATTGGTTTTTAAACGGGCCAGGAGCAGATCAGGAGGAAAGGAAAAATCTGACTTCAGCAAGCAGCTTGATTTAAAGACCTGCCATAATGTGGGAGATGGATTGGGGTGAGGATGAGCCTGCACATCAGGTGAGCAGATCAGAGGACACCAAGAAGGGCACTCCAAGGAGGGCCAAACCCCACCAGGAGGGAGCCAGGGCAGGGAGAAGAGATTTCATGGAGTCAAAGAATAGCCTGGCTTGGAAGGGACTCACAAGGATCATTAAGTCCCACTCCTGGCCCAGGAACAGCCTCACAAAGAGGGTGTTTACTGGGAAGAGCAGCAGCAGAAACACTAAGAAAAGGAAGGGTGGGGAGATGCCAGCTGGTGAGATGTGGGTGCTGGAGAAAACCAGGGGAGCCCTGCAAAGAGCTGGGAACAATCCAGTCCTGGGGCACAGAGTCAAACTGATCACTCAACACCTCTGCTGTCTGGGCTCTAAATAGATCAGGACTAAATCAGGACTAAATCAGGATTTGCAAGCAGCGTGGTTCCATTTTTTTCCTTTGAGAAGATCCAAAGATAAGTGAGGCATTTCCCCAGCATTTCCACCTTTCCTGCTCCTGCTGAAAGAAAAACACAGTTTGCCCCATATCATCTAAATCACCTCTACAGATGGAAGTGGAATTATCTTTAAAAATACCCATAAATGTAAAATAAGAAGGAAAAACTTTTTTTTTCTAGCTTCCCTTTTCTTCTTCACAGAGCTTGACCAAAGAAAACACAGTAATTATTTCAAGCCAGGAGAAAAGAATGGATCCAGGGCTAAGGGATCATTAAGTGAGCAAATTAAAACTTCCCCTCACAGGAATGAAAAGGTTCTGATAAATCTAAAAAGCCCCATATGTATCATGGTGAAATCCTGGCCTTATTAAAGCCCACAGGAACTTTCCTACCTGCTTTGAGGGAGCCTGGATGTCACCCCTGGTGGTGGTGGGTGGCCAGGAGAGCACCAGTGATGGAGAGGAACACAATCCCATGCTCTAAGAAGCAGCCAGAAAGGCTCTGTAGGACACCAGAGTTATTTCACCTCTTCATTTTCAGTGACTTCACATGAAAATTGGTGCTTTCTTATCTGAATTCACCACTGGGGCTGTGCCATTCATTCCCAAAAGCTCCAACAGAGCATCCCTGGGTTGCTGCCCCAAAACCCCACAGTAAACGTGCCCAGGGCTTTGGAATTGGCTTGGACATCAGGAAAGAAAAAGAATGACTTTTCAGGTTGGGGCAGAAGGGCCATGTTGCCTCTCTGAATTCCCAACATTTGGCACCTCCAGCCCAGGCACAAAAGGCTCTGGGATTCCCAACTGTGGCAAATGGAGCTGAAGGCATCATTTAATTACAGTAATTCAGCCTTGCAAGTCCCCATCAGTTCCTTCAGCTGCCCCCTGGCCACACCACACGTGTTCAAAAGGAGCATTCATGTGACCTCAAGTGGATGCCCTTTAAGGTGTGTTTAACCCATGATCAGGCTGGGAGCTTGGAACTCATTAACACCAATTAAAACTGGACACTGTGCTCCATGCACTACAGATTTATCCCTGCAGGTTGGGGAGTTTGGGTTGGTTTGGATGAAACAGAAAGCTGAGCTCAAGGGAACTGTCCTCAGATGATTTGTTCTCATGGGTCATGGCAACAACAGCCCTGCAGGAGAAAAATGTCCCTTCCACAGCTATATCTTCTATGGATATTACAGCAACAAGACAAAAAGCAGCTGAGCTCTCCCATCCCAGCAGCCAGGGAAAGTGTTCCTGGCCTGGACACATCTCAGAGTGGATCCCACACTTGGCCTTAAGTACCTGCCATAAATAATCTCAGCACAAGTAAAAATGGGATTCCATTTGAGAAGTCACCTCTGTCCTTGTCAGCTTCGCTCACAGGAAAGTCCTGCTGTCAATCTGGGCCACTTCTCCACAATACACCAAATATTTTCACTTCTAACAGCACATCTACTGAAAAGTCAAAGACTAAACTAAAGAAAAAGCAGTTATCTTTATTTTTTTAAAGACCTGCCCCATAGCTTGTTAATTGTATTAATTGCTACCAATGAGCCACTCCTGTAAAGGACTGGGAAAAAATTAAATGTATTTCAACCAGTGCCACTAATTCTTCACAAAAAAATTAAAAATATCTGCAAGGTATGGAAGTTATTAACCAAAAAAGCAGCCAAATGCACTGCAGACACAGGGCTACTTGGAGTGAAGGGAAAGACTGACATAAATCTCTGCTGTAATCTCGTGGCTGCTTCCTACAGAAGGAAGGACCAGCATGCAATGTGCTAAATTACTGGGGCAGAGGGATATGTTGCTTAAGTTTTGGGCTTTTTTCTTAAAAAAAGAAAAAAAAGCAGCAGTTGCACTGCTGGCACAACAGCCCTAACTCTGTCACAAGTAATTTATTACATCAGTAGATCAACTTTATTAAAAAAAGGAAAAAGGCAACAAAGGAGCCTGTCTTTGTGCCGAGCTCAGCTCAGACCGGTCTGGAAACATAAACAGCTTCAGAGTTTAATTAGAAACTGTTTACATGGGAAAGATAATTTCATTTGCCTCAAATTGTAACCGAGGTAATTCCAGCTAGTTGTGCTGACTCCATCGTTTAATGGCCCCGAGCTGCCAGACTGAAAAATGCAAAGGGAGCTCTGGACAGCTGAGAAGTGACTGAGAGGGGCAGGAAATTCTGTGTTAATGCTTGGATTGTCCAACATTTCATGGCTCTGCAGCTCCAGGATGCTGGGAGATGTCTAGAAGGGAAAATAGACATCCCCTCAGCAAACCAAAGTGTCCTTTCCCACACTCTCTTGCAGATTGCTGTCCCATTTCCACCGTGACCTCTGGCATTTTTTAAAGCTTTGGATATTTATTTGGTTTTCGATCATGTCAAGTGTTGGAATCGGTGGGTTTTCCCTTCGAGTTGACTCGAGAGCACAGCCAAGATGCTGCTTCCATGGCATACCTGAAGGCCCTGAGCTGGAAATCTCTGCAGGGGGGATATTTTGGAATATTTTCCTAGCCCACATCAGGGTTGCAATGACCAAAATGAGGGTGACCTTCCATCCTGCTCTTTCCACACACAAGAAAAGGGATTGAAACTAATCCTTTATACAACCAACGTCACAAGTGATTAGCACTTCCCTAACTCGTCCTCGATACATTTGAGCCGTGTTTTATTTATTTACTGCGTGTTTATAATGCAGTTAAATAAATATTTTTTGTAGGATGCTTCAGAGCTCAAACCAAAGCAGATGACAACACAACGAGGCTCCCTAAAAAACCCTTGGGAGAACCAACCACTCCTGAGCGAGGCAGATCTCCAGCAGGCATCACCCCCCCTGTCTCACATGCAAATAAACACTAGTGGAGGATAAAATCAGGATAAATTTGCTGCTGCTGGCCTTTTGATGTGCTCATGAATGGTGATGGGTGATGCCCCAGGGAGGAGCAGACCTTCAGCATCCCCTGCTCCTGCCCTAGTTGCAGCCAGACAGACCACTGAGAGATCCCCATCCATACCCACTGCTCTGCCTCCACAAGCCTTGCTTTTAACTGGGCTCACTCCCACTGCAGCCCCCCAAAAAGCTGCTCCAGGGTTAGATCCCCAGGCCAGTTTCTCTGCCCAAACCCATATCTCATGGTGTCAACCAGAAATACCAATGGCTTTGGGGCAGAGACCCTGCCCAGAGATTCTAAAATCTATAGAGAACATGTAACTAATGTGTGTTGGGACCCCTCAGTGGCTCTGGGGAGCATTTCCAGATGCATCCTTAGATCCCAGCAGGTGGGGGAAGAGGGACTGTACCCACTGCTGGACCCCTGAAACAGCAGCTACACCTGAGTGTTAAACCAAACCTTCTTCCACCCTGCCCCTGCAATGAGCACCAACTCCAGAGGGACCTTCAGACCCCGAGCTCTGCACGGTCTGAATCAGAGCATTTACCCTGGGAAAATCAGCAGGACCTTCAACAACATGAAACAAGCATGAAATGGGGGTGGGAGAGGGAGAGAAGGCAAATGAATGGCTATTTTAGGTGTCTCTGATAATATATTTGCTAGCACAGGGGCTGTCAATAGAGGGGAGCCAATAAACCAGCAGAAATGGGTGTTTATTTATAACCCAAAATAAAGTGCAATGCACCTCCCCTTGGCCACTGCAGTGAACACACCAAAGGAAAGCATCAAAGGGAACTGTTTCTCTTCCAGATCACACAGCTCTGCCCTTGCACACCAACTGGGACTCAGCCTGTGAATGCAACACAGACCAAGCTCCCTGAGCTAATCCTTGGCTTTGTACACCCCTCCTACAATGAACCCACAGCCCAGCCCATCAGCACTGGGGCAAACAGCATTGTCCACACTTGTGGCATCTTACCTTTTGGTTGTCACATCCTCTGCTGCCACTACTTGGGAAAAAATGCTCTGTTTCCACTTACATATTTTATCTAGCCTTAATTGCAATGGATGTACTCAGTGTTCAGTGCAGAGTATCTAATTGCTCCTGGAGGGAATTCAAATCCAGGAAGAACCAATGCTCTTTGCCAGTGCTATCTGCAAGAAGCCCACCTGATGGTCCTTCCCATCTTCAATTTGTCCCCATTTCTCCTCAGCCAATTAGTTTCATTTGGGGCTGTCACTCAGCTGATTCTTAAGAGATCACATTTTGCTCTCCCTCTCGTTCCCAAATATGCAGCTTCCCATTGGATGGCTGCTTTAATTCTAACATAAAGGTTTTAATTTTACTTAAACCCTACTGATAACAGCGAGGGGTTTCTGGAGTGGTTAGAAAAACACCCTCTCCAAATGACAACATAAATGAACCCGTATTTTAATACATATGATTTCCACTCTGTGCTCTTTTCTCTGTTCCTAATCCTTCTCCTCCCCTCAAACCTGGCCTCCAAAAACTCAGTAATTAAAGGGAAATTGTGTACTGAGAGGCAATTACTCAAAATTAGCTGTTCTTTTCTACCATAAGGCACGGTTTCCCCCAAAATCCTCTAAAATAATGATCTATAGCTGAGAGCTTGAATTGAACTCATTCCTCTTTTCTCTCCATTTAGGATCATCCCTCCACCAGCAGTGGCACAGCCCAAGCTCCACTCCCCTGAAACACACTTATATTTATCTGATTAAATTAAATTTAAAATCTGCCCGAATCAGAAAGACAGAGTGACTTGAAATTCTGGCTGTGAGAATGGGAATGGGAACACAAGATCTGAGAGAAGAACAGGATGGGGGAAAAGGCAGACAGGGAGGGGTTCAGTTCATTCTGACTTTTCAAAAGGAACATCACACTAGAGGAACATGACAAAGGGGAGTTGTTTTGTTGAGAAATTCTTACAGAGAAGCTGCTTCCCTGTTTGTGTGACTGGCCCAGACCCTCCTGAATGCCTTTGTGCCATCACTGGGATGCAAACCAGGATACTGGAACTCTGGGAACAGAGGAAAACCAGCTCTAACAGGGACCTACATTATAATAAAAGTTTCCTAAGAGATATCCTTTGTTTTAGAACTCTCTTAAGCAAATAGCAATTGCCCCTCTCTCACATATCAAATATTGTACTTTTTAAATATTTACCACTTGTTTCATGTCTTGAAACAATAGCCCTTATAGCATTTTCTTTTGCTCAGAATGTGTTAATTTACATTCACTGAATCTTTTCTCCACCGTGGTCTTTGAGGAGAAACTTCCAGCCCAGTATGAGTTGTCTCATCTCATGATACTGGCATAGAGAAGGACATGGGGTATGGGCAGTAGGGCAGAAAAGTCCCCATCAGTGCCATCCCAGGTGCCAAAGGGACTGGAAGGGCAATTCCAAAGCAGCCCTTTGCCATCATTCTCTTGTCCATCAGCTGCTTCTGTGGGAAGACAGAGGGAGATAAGGAGCCATCTCCATCAGCCATGGTACCAAGGAATGATGCTGGTGAGAGCAGTGCAGTTCTGGGAGAGGCAGGGAAAGGACATTTCCTTCCAGCAAGTCAGGGGTCAAACTAGTGAATTCCTGGCCTCTCATTGACAGCCAGGCTTGGAAGGAGGAAAGAGAAGGGCATCAAGGAGAACCTTCTGATTTTGACCCCCATGGAGATACCTGTGTGACATTGGGATGAAGGAGGACACTTTGCAGAATGATTAAATAAATAAGATCTGCTGACTGGCAGGATTTTGCTCTGCTGTGCTGAAGTCTGCTGATGGAAATCCAGAGCAATGCCTTGGTTGCATCACAACTCTGCTGCAGTTTTCTGGTTGTCTGGAAGGATATTTTCACTCCTAAGAGAGAATCTCTCCCTGTCTTTTGGGAGATATTTGGGAAACAAGTGGAATATTGAAATGGCCTCACTGGCTCAGCCTTGCCCCTTTAGTTTTCAGATGTTTTGATCTCAGGAAGAAGATTCACAAATCTCAAATACTCCTCATACCCTTCTGTTTCACTTGGAACACTCTATGGTCAAAACAATCTAAAAAACTAGAGAAATACCTTTAAAACTTACAATATGTTAGCATTAAATATTTCCATATTGATACTATTTTTACAGCAACCTCCCACATTTCTACTGAGGGATTTGTGATATTCATAGGAGATATTTAAATCTCTGCAAGTCCTGGATTGACACAAATTTTGGGGGGTTTTGTGCTTGATTTCTTGTTCTAAAATTATACATTTTGCTAAAGTGGTAGGTCTTTAGGCATTTGTAGCTCACACACAACTGGCACACATCTTTCTGGTATCTTTGAAGAGTAAAAACTATAGGAAGCTCATTAAAGGATAGATCCAACAGAGTTTAAATACCACACTGATCCCTGGAGAGTTTTTTCCACCATGAAGTAATTTCCAAGGCCTCTTCAAAGACTGAAACATTAGAACTGCAAGAAATTACAATAATTGATGAAATCCCTTGTAAGTAAAAAGCCTTAAAACATTCCCTTTTGCTGCACGACCACAACAATGACTCCAAAGTTAATTCACAGAGGCCTTGCTGGTTTAACTTGAATTTTTCCTACTCTTTTTAGTCTCAGATAAGGAGTTCTCAGTCCTTTTTACAGCAGCTTCAGCCCAAAGACTTTTTTTTCTTAATTTCACTCATCAAGACTACCTTAAACCAATTAGGAGAGCACAGAGTGAGTGCAAAGAGTGCACTGTCTCTCTAAAGGGATTTTGATTCCCTGGGATGCTCTTAGTTTTGATTTTTTTTGCTATTCTAAGAGTGTATTTCAGGTAGGGAGCATTTATTTGGCCTTCCCTTCAGAACCACTCACTTCCAGGGAGGAAAACTCTTCAGCATTCCTTGCCTAATGGTGCTCAGAGGAATACCACTACTAGTCACTAGTAGTATTTCATTCCATGTCCCAAGGAATGAAATATCCAAGTCCTCCTATCCCAAGGAATGAAATATCCAAGTCCTCCTATCCCAAGGAATGAAATATCCAAGTCCTCCTATCCCAAGGAATGAAACATCCAAGTCCTCCTATCCTAAAGAATAAAATATCCAAGTCCTCCTATCCCAAGGAATGGAATATCCAAGTCCTCCTATCCTTAGGAATACACTGAGTGGGTCCAGCCTTGCTCTGTCCTTGCCCTGAGCCACCCCAGAGCCAGGTGCCTGCACTGGCACATCCAGCACTGAGGACAGCTTTGGGTACACCCCAAAGCACTTCAGGTGCACCCAAAGCACCTCAGATACCCCCAAAGCACTTCAGGTATACCCAAAGGACCTCAGGTTCACCCAAAACACTTCAGCTACACCCAAAGCACCTCAGGTACACCCAAAGAACTTCAGGTGCCCCCAAAGCACTTCAGGTACACCCAGAGGACCTCAGATACACCCAAAGCACTTCAGGTACCCCCAAAGCACCTCAGGTACCCCCAAAGCACCTCAGGTACCCCCAAAGTATTCTGGTGGGGAGGGCAGAACAAGTCACCAGTGTCCAGAAATCCCTGTGCTGAGAACACCCCTGTATTTATTCCAGAGTGGAGGAGCTGGATGCTGACCCCTAACTCATTGGAGACACCTGAAGCTGGAGGCACCTCCCAGGAGCTCAGGAGCTCCCTGCTGCCCTCTGCTCACCTCAGAGCCCTCTTCTCCACCTCCCTTTGCTCCCACATTGCTGCAGGACACAATTCCATATGGATAATGACTACCTCTTGTTTCAGAAGGGCCAAGCTGCTTTCCTTTCCCAGACTGTAGGGATCCCTCTCCATCTCCTCCACTCTTTTGTTTGTCTCTCAGCTTGCTGTGCTTGGCCCCTGGCCAGTCCCTGTCCCTGCCCTGATGGAGGGTGACAGCTGGCCTTTGAAGGAAGGCCAAGGCTGCTGTTGGGCTGACCAGCAGGGAGCAACCCAGCCCAACCCTGCCTGGCCTCTCCCAGCCTGCTCCCCTCCTTTCCCAGAAACATGAAGTCCTGGAAAAGGCAGAGTTCGAGCCAATGGCATTTCCCAGAAGAGGTTTTTAGGCAACAGATGAACTTTAGTCACACACAGAGAACATTGGAGCTGGAAGAGACATCAGATGATGGTGTAGAGCATCCTCCTGCCCTGAGGCACAGCCAGCTGTACCTGCAGTGCTGGCAGATATTTGCCTCACTGGTTCTTACTGGTTCCCAGTCACAGGCAGCACCCTTGGTGCAGACAGTCCAGCCCAGCACAAATCACTTCCCATCAGAGAGCTCTGGGAAATCTCTCTGCAAATCTGTTCTCTCTTACTGCAATTTAATCCTATTAGTTCTGCTCTGACCATGGACATGGGCAACTCCTTCATCACATCCTTCTTTTCTAACAGTTCCAAATGCAGCAGAGCAAGCTGTGACTGCTCACTCTGCTCATGGGACCTGGAATTTTGGTGTCTCCCAAACCACTCTCCTGCCTTCACACTGTGCCTTTACCATCCAGCCCTCCAGTCCTGCCACAGGCTCAAACTGCTCCACTCTTCCACCAAAGGGTGAAATGCAAACCTAAAACCCTTCCCTGCACAAGACAAAGGCTTTGCAGAGACTCTAGCAGTGTATTTCCTACACACTCATCCTGGTCTTGGCCTTGGGATGTTGCACATTTCCCCTCAGGACTGATACTCAGTTGGCAAGATGAGAAAAAGAGAAATTCTAATTTTGCTTGGTTGGGATTATTTTTTTTTAATAAACCAGTTGTTCCCAGTGCTTTTGTCTCTCACACTGGTTACCTGCCAATACAAAGGTACAGTGAGATGTGTTGTGCTCCAGTAACACCTTCAGTTGTTTCAGCTTAAAGGGTAACTGGGATAAGATCTGCCAGGTGTTAAAAGTCTTTCATTTTTTACCTTTTAGAGTTCCTGAGACACAAAGTGAGCCCCCAAATGTCCCAGTCCAGCTGGAGCTTGCCAGCACTTACCCAGTGGAGGGGTTCATGATGCACCCCCCTTTGTCAGTGGATGCTTTGCAGTTGCAGCCCCTCTCCAGGGTATCGTGGTTCATCCCAAAGTTGTGCCCCAGCTCATGGGCCAGTGTCACTGCAGCACCCAGAGGGTTTTCTGAGTGATCCTTTAAAAAAAAAGCCACAAAAGAACTAGTCAAGTCAACATATAAAATCAATTCAAAGTACACATTCCCCCTCTAATGTCCTATTGCTTGTCCTTTGAAGTGTTTTATAGACTGAGCTGCAGTTACTCTGTTGTTAAATCAGCTCAGGTTTAAGTTCACCCACGTACACCAAGTGCAGATTTGGAATTTCAGGACACCCAGCACAACAGACATTTGAGACCTCTGAACATCTGGGACATCTCTTCATTAGGGCTAAAAATTGCCCTGTTCCATAAATCCCCCAAACTGCCAAGACATGGAGTGTTGGAAAGGAAAAGCATTTATGGGTGAGGATGAGGGTGACAAGGGAGAAGTGAGATCTTTCCTGTCAGCAAGAGATTCCACTGGACCAGTTTAATATTTCTTCAATATCAGAATGTCCAAGATCTCACAAGCTTTGTAAAAAAAACCCCAAGTACCTCTGAAAAGCCCCTTTTTCAAATGAAAGGCCAAAGCAAGGTGAAAATCTTCCATGGTCTCTTGTTAACACCTGAGAATATTCTAAATGTTGCAAGTGTCAATTTGAAATATTAACATTGATCCTTGCTGAAATAGTGATCTGGGGGACAATTATTTGTGAGCAATCCAACTCATGATCTGATTACAGGCTGCTGATCAAGCTGATGTGTTGGCTCAACCACAAATAAGAGACCTTCCCACATTGATCATTTTCCTTGAGGGGAAAGAAAATCCCCTGTACTTGTATGAAAGCTTCCCCTAAAGGCATAAACATGTAATATAAATGCATGATCCACTATTTATCAGGCAGTAAATGGAATTACTGTGTACAGCTGCCTCCTCTGAAAGCTTGTAGGAATATATTCACTTTAAAGAACTCTTTTAATATCATCTAAGCCAAACTCCAGATTAAAGAGACAGGTAAAACTGTCTAAAGCATTATCTGTGTACTAATGGAGGCCTTAATGCACAACTTGGGGAATATTTAAAAGCTTCTCTTTTCATCTGTCTGGGCTATTTATTTTTTTTAGTAAATCATTTCTCAAACAGGAAACAAAATGGAAAAGAGAACACAGCCCTTCTGAAAACAAGAAATGCTCTCTCTGTAATAAACTCAAATGTCTCTTTTTTAGTTTCTTGCTGAATTTTAAACTCTTACTGTAAACCCTTGTGACAGGCAGTTTGTCTGCAGTTTGTCCTGCACGTGGAGATGTCTCATCTAAGCACAGGTCAGATACAGATGGATTTATCTTTGTACGCACAGGAATTTATGGAATATTTAGAGAATTCAGTGTAACTGAACCTGATGCCACAAAAAGAGCACAGCCTCTCACTCAACTGGAAAAAAAGGGCATGAATAAGGGATAAGAAAACAATGAAATAATTCCATGTCATTTACTGGTGACAGGTTGGATGATGCCTTGAAATTAAGGCTCTCTGGTCAAGACAGAAATTCCTCTAAATATTGAACTACCCATTCAGGCAGCAAACTGAGCTCAGATTTTATTTTCCTAGTATCAATTCTACTTACTGAACAGTGATGATGTTTATCTGAATAGTCTAAAGCTGGCAATTAAAAATGAAGACAAGAATTCACCCAGTCCACTCCAGAAGTGGAGCAATAAATGATGTGAAATGTAATCCTGGACTTGAACGGGCAAACAATGATTACAGCCCATGAGGTTCTCATTACTTGCTCAGAGCCACTTGGAATGCAATTTTATCAGCTTCTAGAGGGGGTGTTTAGGAGGAGGAATGTGATGCCTCAGCAAAAGAGGCCATTTGAAGACAGCAGAAATGAAGATTATCAAAACAAACAGTGACATGTCCCATTTGATACTGAGAGCATTTCAGTATCACGAGGACCAAAGAAATGAATAGCAATGTGACTTTGATTTATTCCACCAGGGTCTTTTAAAGTTAACTCGAGCAGTAAAAGTCATCACCAAACAGTTTCCCAAGCACTGAATAAGCCACCATCTCCTGTTCAAACATTGCAAGCTGTTGCCCAAAGCATGCAGCTGCTCTCAGCTGAATTCTGCTCCATCCCACTGAGCCCCAGTCCAAATCCTGAGAACAAAACACTGTCCCCTCCAGCCACAAATCCCCCCAGCCTGGCACTGTCCCTGTTCACTTGGGTCACAGAGACACCAAATGCTTTGGGATGGAAGGGATTTTTAAAAGCTCATCTCCTTCCACTGGGCAGGGACACCTCCCACCAGCCCAGGGTGCTCCAAGCCCCATCCAACCTGGCCTTGGACACTCCCAGGGATCCAGGGGCAGCCACAGCTTCTCTGCCCAGCCTGTGCCAGGGCCTGCCCACCCTCCCAGCCACCAATTCCTTCCCAATATTTAATCTAAATCTCCCTTCTATTAGTTTGAAACCATCCCCCCTTGTCCTATCACTCCCTGCCCATGTAAAAAGTCAATCAGCCCCTCATTTTTATACAGCAACCCAGTAATATTTGACTTTTAGATCCATGAATCCAGTGGGCAATCTTTGGAAACAGAAGAATGATGACTGAATCCTGTGTCAAAGACTCCCTTTAATAGCAGCTTCTCTTTGGTCTTTTTATGACACTACAGAAGCATCACAGTCAAATAAAATTATAATGGTCTCGTTAAAGCTTCTCCCACTCTGCTGGCTGCTCTCCCCACTTTGAGTGTCTCTCAAAATTGGTGGCAGACAGGGTGGCACCTCCTGAGAGAATTGAGCCCTATGGAAAAGCAGAGATGGGCAGGCTCTTGGGGAATTCACATCCTGCAGCAGAGCTGTCTGACTGCAAAAGGAGGCAGGAAAAGCAGCTCAGGCAAGAATGACTCCAGGTTTTGCATTCAGATGTCACCCCTGAGGCAATGTCTCGTTGTGTCTTCTTCCAGCACAGCTTTTAGAGGGTGGGAGCTGTTGGTGTTGAGTGTTTGGGGTGGGCTGGGTGAGAGGTTGGCCAAATGTTCTGTCACCCACAGAATGTCTGAGACATTTGAACACTTGAGCTTCGCAGGTTAACAGTTACTCATTTTTTCTTAGACTCACTGAATCTTTTAGGTTGGAAAAGACCTTTAAGAGCAAAGAGTGCAACCATCCCCCAGCACTAGCCCATGTCCCCAAGAGCCACATCCACATGGCTTTTAAACCCTTCCAGGGATGGGGATCCACCCCTGTTTTGGTACCCAACCACCTTGTCCTCAAACAAACCTTTGCAATTATCCAACCTAAACCTCTCCTGGAGCAACTTGGGGCTGTTCCCTCTTCATTATCTTCCAAATTTAGAGCTCCCTTCTGTAGGTACCACTGTATAGAAATCCTATTTGTAGACATCTGAATCCTGTTTTGTTAACTCAGAGGGAAGGTTGGACACCTGCACATCTGGGGTTTGGGGGGGAGTGTTTGCTTGGTTTGGATTTGGCTCATTTTTGGGGACTTGCTTGAAGAACTGGAAAACATTTCTAGGTATTTGGTGCAAATCTCAAGTTAATTTGCACTTTCAAAGCTGAAATTCACTGAGGTGGGAATCTCTGGGGAAGTTCAGGCTCCTCTTCGTGGCCAAAGTTGCAGCCTGGCCCAGGATTCACACACACACACTGGGTTTGTCCTGGCTTATAAATCAGCCCCTTCTCTGTCAGAGCACCAAGAGCACTCCAAAGAAATGCTGATTCTTGTTTTCTTCTTACTGGAATGAACTCCTTGTAATTGTTTCTGTTTAAAATTACAATATCCAGAGTGAAGAGGGCTGGCTTGGCAGACAATTACACTGCAGAGGAGTTTAAAGCTTATGCTAAAAATTAAAAGGACAAAAAAAGTCATCACTAAGGTCATCTCTGAGTGCAGATAAAGCCAAAGCAGTGAGTGCAGCCCTGAGAGTGAAATGGATTAAATGGGGCTGTCTGCCTCAAATATGCCCTTCCCAAGGTTTGGAAGGTCCCTAGGAGGCTCCTACAGCTTTTTCTTCCTCTTTCCTTCCTTTCCTTTTGTACCTCCCACAGTGAATAACTGCAACAAACCCCAATGAGAGACTCAGCTTCCAAAGCCACCAAGAGCCTGAAACCTTTGTCTCTTCTCCACTTTTGATATGACTTTTTTCCAAATTATGTTATTGGATTGTTCTTTCCCATCTCTCCTACACCTCAGTTTCCCTGCTGACCCTGTAAATTCTCCATGTCACCTCCCTGGGTGCTCATCAAGAGGGAAGCAAATTCAGGAGCTTCAAGGGACTCTATCCCTGGAATTTCCCTGCCATGTTGATTGTCTGGAGGCAAAACTTCAGTGTCCTGGGCTCCAGATCAGCCCAGGAAGCTTTGAAGAAGAACTGGGAGCTTTGGGACCATCCAAACATCAAATATTGTGTGTTCCTGAGCTGCCCCCTCATTTCTGTAGGATCTGCAGCTCAGGTGTCCACCACCACATCACCTGAGGTGCTCAAAGTCCCAACAAAGGTTTGCAGCAGGTCCAGGCTGAGCTCAGACAGTATCTAAGGGGGGTTTAGGGAGGCCACATCTAAGTTTATTTAAAGTACTTCTACAATAAAGGTCAGTTATTTAAATTTTTTCCCCCATCTTAGCATAAAAACCTGTTTGTAATTAAAGAAAAATTAAAATTCTGAATGCAAATCCTGCAGAACTACTTCCCAACACTGGCCAAGATGTAAAGCTGTGTGTTCATCATGTCCAACACCTGACAACAGCATTACCAGTCCCAGTCTGAGAGAGACTCAGGGCCAAGAAACGCTGCCATGGTTTGTTTGTTCTTAGTCTGGCAATGCACTAAAACCACTGCTGCAGAGATGGCAAATAAGGCCTAACACAGGAAACTCTATAAACAGAGAATATAATCAATCTATTAGAAGATTCAGGGTAGGCTGCTGTTGCCTGTCACACAAATACACCCAAGTGTACAGAACAGGTCCATCTGGTGGCTCTCATCCTTCCCACATTTGGATTTTCTTCCCTATGGAAACTACCCTTTACAAGCAACCTGGGTGGAACTATAAATAACAGTGACATTGAGAAGGGGACACGGGGTGGATGGGGTGGGGTGATGCTCTGGTTCAGTCCCACAAACCCTGAGCTGGTGTCTCACCAGTCAGCCCAGTTTGGAGCGCTGTGCTTTCCCCACTTACCATGACGACCCCTCCCGACTGCTCTGCCGTGCACATGCTCATGATGGGTGCCATGCCAATGGTGGTCCCTTGGAAGTACACCCCGCTGCAGGAGTGGGGAGAGGAGAGAAGAGGAGAACCACAGAGTCACCACTCAATGCCAAGGTACCTCCCTGGTATTCCCAGCCCCTGGTTTTGCCCATTCCCAAAGTGTCAGCTCCTCTCAAATGCAGGTGTAAAACCAGGAAAGGCACAGCTCAGCAACAGCAACAGCATCCCTGCTCTGAGCACCATCCATCTGATCTCCATCCTCTGGCCTTGCTGCTCTAACAGGACCCTTCTTTCCTTCCCCTTTCTTCAGCCCTTTCTGAAGTTGGGAACAGAAACACAAACGTGCAAATAATGTCTCCAGCCCGAAGAAAGGTTGTTGCAATGCAGTGGGAAGTTTATATGCTACTTGTCATGATACACAGCCTGGAGTGTAATAATTTCAAACAAAGTATTGTTGTACATAGAGAGCAATCAAATATCTTAGGAGAGACAGTTTGGAAGGGCTCAGTTTATTCTTACACAGCTAATGTAAGAAGTAAAGAGCTCCTGTTGATTACTAAGACATCAGGTATGCTTATCTGTTTAATATAAAGAATAGTTAATTGATCAAAATAATCCCTGATGGAAACAAGAGGGTTTCCTCTTGCTTTTTTTTTAAAGAGTGCTTTTACTTTCATAGAATCATAAACTGGTTTGGGTTGGAAGGCACCTTTACTCAATGACTTTAATCCAAAAACTAGCAGCAGGGTAAAAGCTGTGGAGGACTTCATTCCTAAGTCACAAATGGAAAGGAAATGCCCAGCTCATCACAAAGCATCTGCTGAAGGGCCCTGCAGAGCTTTTTTAGGTAGCAGAAATGTTCCTTCCAAGAGAGGAGCAAAGGGGAGGGATTCTCTACAGCTCTTCCCAAATCCCCAAAATCCCCCCAGGGTGCCAAGTGTACCTTATCAGCTGGGCGTTGTCGTGGGGTTTACGAGGTAGTAGTTTGAACTTTCTCCAGTCCAGAAACTCATGAAGGCTGGTGAAAGGGTCTTGAGAAATGGAGCACTTGTCCATGTCATTCCACACTTCCACTCCCACCAGGGCTACTCGGATATTTAGGGGCCTGTAGAACTAAGGAGGGAAGGAAAACAGAAACACGTCCCTAAAAACCATTTCAGACCTCACTGGATTAGAACATTTCAACAGAAATGTGATGAACCTTTCTTGGGGAGGTTAAACCAGTGTCTTCTCCAGGGCAAAAGCGAGCACCTGATAGGACTGGCTCAAAGGAATTCCATGACTTCCAGAGGCAAGAGCAGCAATGGAGCTGAGCCAATAACCCTCATGTGAATTAGGATTCCAGAATGGATCAAAGCCAGATCTGGCTGCCAGCCTGAGAAAAACGTGCCCTACATCTCTGTCTTGTTTCTGTGCACTGCACTCACTTGGGGACCACTGGCATTTGCTGAGCACAAATTAAGCATGAAACAGAAAATATATTGCAACATGCCAAATTAGTTTGGGGCAGGTAACAGAGGAACATCTGTCCTCCAGTAATGAGTCAGCAAGACAGCAATGGATGAGGCAGGGGTGTCCTCAGCAGCCTGATTTTTAATCAGGAGCACTTATCTTGGAGCTATTGCTCTTGAAGGATCACTTGGTGAGTTCTCAGCTAAATTGAGACTCTCCCAGTTATAATTTCACTACTGGACTCCCAATGTTTTCTGGCCATGTGGCCCAACAGAAATAAAACCTAATTTGTTCAAAAACCACTGTAGAGGACTCTTAGCCTTTCTTGTCAAGAAATCACTTCAAAATAAAAACCAAAGAACCCACTCTCTGTGTCTCTCTTAGTGCTCTCACTCAGCCAGCTGCTCCTTCAAGCACTGCATCATTTCAATTCTGCCCCTTTCCTTGGATTATACATCTTATTAACTGTGTCTTCATAGGTCCTTTCTTGGCCTTACAGTTGGACCTTCCCTTGTTGCTGCAAAGGACTCTGTTCTCCAAATTTCTCCTTAAAATAATCCTCTTCTTTTCCACAGGCTGTTCCATAGGCAAAGGGGGAGGTGGGGAGGTGAGCACAGTGTCTTTCTTGATTTACCAGTTAAAGGAACAGAGATTTCACAGCAACATCCTTCAGAAAGAGCAGTAAGGTTGGGAACAGTGAACCAATCCTCAGGTTCTTACCTTATCAACGTAGTTTGCAATTTCTATCAGCCTCTGCTTAATTTTGTCCACATCTTTGCCTTGTCTCTGAAACTTGGAATGTAAAGGATCAATGTACCAGCAGCACAAAGACCAGTTTGCCCCCAACAACCTCCTCACTCCATGAGCACATTTGGGGATCACAGAGAGCAGCCAAAGCCACCAGCAGGTTCCCCTTGGGGTCATGGGACCATGATCTGCCTCAGAATAAGCACAGGCTATGGGATAGGATTTTGGATCTCATGAAAAGGTTTTAAAATCTCTAAATCTTACATAGGAATCTTTTAGGGACAGATATTTTGGGGGGAAAAGATTCTTCTCTTAGTGGGTCTTGCAGCAGAGCAATTGCAATTCCCTGACTAGCAGTGTTCAAGGACACACAAAGAAGTGGTGGAGCCCAATAATTCAAACCAAGATTTAGATCTTTGGCTCCCCTTTAGCCCAAGGGGACAGTGCTGGCCCCTGGCTCTGGAGCTCTCTGTGCAAACCACGAGGAAGTCAGTGGTGATCCCTGCAAAGCTCTGCTCCAAAAGCACTGCCAGCCCCACCAGGGCACAGGGGACCCAACCAAGACTCAGCTGGCTCAAGGACACCCTGGGCAGTGAGATAATATTTGCCTCTTCTTCAATAGTGACAGATGCTGCTATTGCAGAGTCGAATTGCATCAAGTATTGCAAATGAGTTTGCAGCTGACTCTCAGTATTGTCCTGCCTTAATGATTCCTTCCACTGCTTGGCCCTAATTAGGGAGATGATTTACTTTGCAGACCATGCTGTTATTGACTGGAGCACATCACTTGCAGTGCCATGGAAACTGAACTGACTCCCCCATTTCCTGCTCAGGCTTCCCAGAGCTCTTTATTTCTCCGAGCCTTCCTTACCTCCCGATTATCTGCCACAATAACAAGCTCCACGTACTTCGTTGTCTTCAGAGTCTCCCTCTTGTGCTGTCAAAAAAATCATGAAAATTGCATTTTGTTTTCAGCCTCGGTACAACAAAGTGCTTGCAAGGGGAGATACACAACACTGCCAAAGATTTCACTCCCTCTGAGTTTGTATTGTGTTCCTTTTCCTCCTGGATGCTTTCCTTACTCACAGAGACCCCCAGGGTTTGATCACAGAGAGTGGTGCAAAGGCTCTCTCAACCTTTCAGCTTTCTGCTCTTGAAATGTTCAAGTTATCTCTCCTCACAGGAGGACATCACCTCGAGCAGAAAGACCTTTGCTGTTTCCAAGGCACATTGAAAAGAGCGAGGAGATAACTCCTAACAAACATTTCCTACAATAGACAAACTGGCTGCTAAGAAAAATGAGACATAAAGGGGTATTGAGTGAAGCAGAGAAGAGGTCAGGCGGTCAACTGATAAATTATGTAGGAAGAAAAACCCAAGAATAAAAACTGCAGAAGAAAAGCAGAACCGACTGTCAGTGTCTGGAGAAGCAAATTAATACTCTAAAAATGGAAGGCATACACTGAATTTTGTATCTGCATATTCATATAAAAGAGCTGCTCATGATACTTCAAGTTCTAAATGCAGGTCTAAAGGAATCATAATGTTTAGCTGGGAAAAAAAAATCACTGAAGAAAGTGAAATGACTTTGTAATAGTAAAAATGATAGCACAGTTCCTCTGCTACCCTAAATTTAAATGACCTATTAATGCCTGTAAAAGTTGTGTGATTTACAGCAGCTGAGCATCTAGTCTATCATTCCTTCCATGTGTCTGGAACAAGGGAAAAGAGATCTCAGCAGAATATCTGATCTCTGTGCCAGAACTTCAGGGGCTTAAGCAGATGTCTGACCGGGATGTCTTTGGGCTAAACCAGTGCTCTGTAACCTAAAACACAACGAAAGCTTTCCAAAGAAAACTGCTCCAAGTCAAACTGTGTGATCCCCCAGGCTCAGCCAGTGCTGGACATCACCTTCCAGCCAAATTTCACAAAGTTTTCCTCCCCTTAGCCCAGTGTTCCTCTTTGTTATCTGCAGATAAAGGCTTCTGGATGTTGTGCAAGAAACCTCGTGTTCAGAGGGAAGTGAGCAATGTCATCTTTGGTAACTGAGCTTTAAACTCATATTTAATGGTGTTACACAGCCTTTCACCTACAGTAACTGGAAAAGAGTCAAGTTCCATTTAGGCAGTATTTATGACCAGAGGGAGGAGTCAAAGCTATTGATAAGGAGCTAAACATCAAGGACACAAACCCTTCAAGGGATTTACACTTATCAGGGGGCCTGGAAAGTGAGCTGAGGTAGAGGCTATTCCAGCTTCTGGGGGTTGGGCTCTCTGTCCCTGTCCCGTGCTCTGCTGGAGCCAGCTGTCACCTCCAGGGGCTCAGGGGGTCTGCATGGTGAGGAGCTGACCCAGGACACCAAGAAGTCACCCTGTCCCCTCCTGCTGCCCCTGGAGCAGTGGTGGATGCAGAACAAAGGGCCCATCATGTCTCAGAAGACTCCAGCAGAACCTACACTGCTCTGGCAGAGATGGGTTTTGTACACTCACAGAATGGTTAGGGCTGGAAGGGACCTTAAAAACCATTCCATTGCACCTCCTGCCATGGGCAGGGACACTTTCCACCAGCCAAGGTTGCTCCAACCTGGCCTTGGACACTCCCAGGGATGGGGTAGCCACAGCTTCTCTGCCCAACCTGTTCCCTGCAAAGCACATCAGACACAAGGGAGGTGCCACATGAGGCAAATGACCATGTGGGTGTGGTTTGTGATGGAATTGATGTCTCAGACACTAAAGTCTGTCACTGTCCTGAAATTTCTTATGAGATCCTGGAGAGAGATGAGCCCCCAGGGTGCCTCCCATCCTCTTCCAAATGAAGAAAAAAAGATGATAGAGGAAAATCCAAATGCAAAGATACTGTCACATCAGTCACTTTGAAACATTTACTTGAATTCACACTGCAGTGGGGCAGCCTCTCTCCTTCCCTGGGATCCACCTGCCCCAAACAACATCCCTGCCTCATGTGGGGTCCACCAGAACCACCCAAATGGCGTTTTGTGGCTCCAGGGAAAATTCCACCCTGCACATCTCTGTAGGATCCTGTCTCTCAGTGGAGCTCGACTGGAAAACACTCCCTGCTGCAATTTGAGGGTCCACTGAGTCATGAAATGACCCAGGATTTACAGAGCCCCAGCTGCAACGGGGCAAAACGTGTCTGCAGACATCTGTGCCTCACCTGGGCTGCTCTGCTGGAGCTCCTCTTTGCATCTGGCAAGCTGAGCCTACTGCTTGTCCCATCATTTCCCCAGATTACATCTAACCCAAAGGTTAGGCTGACTTGGGGATGCACTGGTCTCACATTTCGGCTCTGCTCCAAAAGGATTTAGTGCAGGGAGTTAAGTGAAGAGTCAGGGGAAGCAGGGAACAAAACCCTCCCCCTGCACCTAAGACTTGATTTCTGCAGAGTTCTGTCACCACAGGGAATTTGGAGCAGCCCTACTTTGCAGGTCATCTTTATTCAGTGTGTCCTGACAGTCTGCTTGGCTGGTGACAACACTGAAATAGGAAAACTCGCTCCATACCTTACATTTGATCAAATTCCTACATTAGAATTGTATCCAGCACACTCATTATATATATTGTACCTATCCATGTGATGTGGCTGTTGACAGGTTTCATAATTATGTCCACTGAACCACAGCAAAAATAGTTTTCAGATATTTAAAGTGAATTCTGGGATGCAGTTGAAGCCATCAACAAAATGTGAGAACCAGCAGGGTAATAATGAAATTGCTTTGACTGTAGCAGTGTTACATGCACACATTTTATTTCAGTGTTGCATTGATTGCTTCAGTGAAATTCAGTCAAAAGTCACCAGGAATTTGGGGAAACCTTAATAAAGTTATGAAAAGTACTTTTCCAATGCTTTCAACCTACAGATATTTTTAGAAATGCATTTAATTCTTAAAATGGTATATGGGAAGGCTAATGCTTTAAATGTAATGTAAAATAAGTTCATTGCACCACACAAATAATATCTAGGGATGGAATTTAGGCTGCTTTCCTTAACAATTGACCTGAGACTTAGTCCTACATGCAAATACAAATCCCCATATGTGACATTTACTGAATGCTGAGGGCAGATTTGTATCATTATATAATTCCTGAACACCTACCCCAGCCTTTTCTACAATCCTCATCCAATATGCAGACAACCTTATTACATTATTTCCTCTTCCTGATTTTTGGCTCATTTAATTTCTGCACTTTCCATTAGCATTTCACATTAAGTGCCTTTCTGCCTACATAAAAGCAACTACAATAATACCTCTGTAAAATAATATGGGGAGGATTTGTCTGCATAAAAAGCTTTCCTACCAGAATGTGAAGCTTCAAGAGCTGGTATGAGCAAAACAGCACAACTCTCATGTTCTCCTCCACCTTGGGTGGGCAAGAACTTCTTAGGGGGTCTTAAATTCGGGGTATAATCGTACAAGAACCAAACTAGACTAGCATATGATAAAAATAATAGGTTGAAAAGCAAGTCAAAAGCAAGCTATGCATGTAGGCTTGAGAAAAAAGTAATAAAGCTTGAACAATTAACTCCCAGGCTGCAGTTAAGCAGATGCCACCAGCAGCTGGTCAGGTGGCTTCGTGTTTGGCTCAGCAGAGCCCTTTGGTACCAGAGTTCTGACAGGCAGCAATACAGAAACGCTGCCAGAGATGGACTCACCCAACCAGACACAGAAAAATGCATCCTCCACCTACCCTGCCAGCTGGGGAATGGTGTGATGTGTCACTGTCACCGGCTCCCAGGGCAGAGATGTCCTGCTGGTGGCCACAGGAGCCCGGGGCTATCTTCAGATTCTCCGCTCGGTAGATCTTGTGTTCGCCCGCAGCACCTTCCAATGGCTCCAGAATGTAGCTTTTGTTTTCAAACACAATAATGCCCCTGGGACAGAGCAGAGAGGAGTAAGAGGCATGGTTTGGAACTACACCAAAGTTACAACAGGTGTAAGAATGATGGAGGGCGAGCGAGCAAAGCGCTGATTTCCAGCGTCCCGCTCGAGCAGAGCAGGAAACATCCACGCTGGATATTTGTCATTGCACAAGCCATACTTTAAAAGGAGCAATGGCTCACACAAAATTTGTCTCTTCTCAAGTGCTGCACTGCAGAGCAAAATTATGGTTGTGTTTTCTTTGTTTTCCATGCTGCTGGTGATGCATTGCCATGGCTGAGAGGAGCTCCACATGCTCCTGGGGACATGGGACAATGGGAACCACCAAAACCCTGCTGGTGATGCATAGCCGTGGCTGAGAGGAGCTCCATGTGCTCCTGGGGCAATGGGAACCACCAAAACCCTGGTGGGATGCCCTTGGAGGGAAAGGTATGGCCTGAAAACCATTGCTGATGGTCTGCAGTGTGCATTGCACCTTCCAGACCCAACACCCTGCCAGAGGAAAGAGGCACCACGGGGTCAGGATGGGTTATTAAACATTGCATGGGGAAGCTCAGACACAGCACCAGGGCATTCCTGTTGAACTCATTTCACTGCCCAAAATAACAATGCTGACAGCAATAGCACCTGCTCTTGGAGGATCTCAGATTTTCCATCTCCTGCTGCTCTACGTTAAGCTGAGAAGAGGAAAGAGGGCTTAGGAAGAGAAACAACACTGTGCTCCAAGAAAGGTGTGGAAGAACTTGGGACACACAGACAATTGTGGGCTTCATGTGCTGCTTCCTAAGCAAAAACCTTCCCCCTGGGTACTCCAGACAGCTCAGCAAATTTAAAAAACATTCTTTGGTGCTTGTGCTGGGTCCTGGCTTGTTGTTCTGAGAAGGGTAACAAAAGGTTGGATATGTGACAGGCTGAGAGAGCTGGGGGGGTTCACCTGGAGAAGAGAAGGCTCCAGGGACACCTGAGAGCCCCTTGCAGTGCCCAAAGGGGCTCCAGGAGAGCTGGAGAGGGACTGGGGACAAGGGATGGAGGGACAGGACACAGGGAATGGCTTCCCACTGAATGAGAATCAATTTAGATTAGATATTGGGATAAAGTTCTTCCCTGGGAGGGTGGGCAGGCCCTGGCACAGGGTGGGCAGAGAAGCTGTGGCTGCCCCTGGATCCCTGGGCGTGTCCAAGGCCAGGTTGGACGGGGCTTGGAGCACCCTGGGCTGGGGGGAGGTGTCCCTGCCCATGGCAGGGGATGGCACTGGATGAGCTTTAAGATCCTCTCCAACCCAAACCATTCCAGGATTCTGGAATTTGGACCCTTTAGCACTGGCAAAGGGTCAGCAGCAATAAAAGCTAAAAAAGACAGAAGGAGAAAGAGGAAGGACCCAAAAAGCAGACTAATGACGCCATAAAGACTGATTTAAAGATAAAAGGGAATATTCCCTTGACTCCAATAACCAGCAACTCTGTAATCAGCACAATCAAACCAGGATTGTTGTCTTTGCCTGGTGCAATTAATCATTTCATTTTGGAGGCAGCTAGACTGAGCACTGGGGGCAGGAGGAGTCCATCAGTCACTGTTTGAAATGGGCCAGCCCCGTGCTGGCCACTCAAAACCAATCTAAAACCATCAAGGGTTCGATTTTTAACATTAAACTTCTTCGAATATTCAGCTTTAAAAATGAGAGACTTAAATAAATTTCTTTAGTTATACACACACTAGAAAGGGAGAGACTTAGAAGTATCCTTTTACTGGATAGAATTCTTGCTTTTTTCTTTTTTTCCCCTTTTAAAGCCAGCTTCTTGTTTTCAGGACTTCATATCCAAAACATGCCACATCAATGCCAAGCCTCCAAAGCATCCCTTGAATACCCAACTCCTGTCTAAAACAACTAACCCACCATTTCTTCACCTCTCATTTTCTTTAAGTGCAGGAGATCAGGCCAAGAGTGATGAATTTGGGTTTTTACTGAGCTCTTCTGTGTGACTCCCATCCCAAATGACAGCCCTTAAGGCCAGTTCCCCCTTTGCACGAGGAGCAATCCCACGGTAAGGAAAATGTGCACATTTGGCATAAAGGCAAACATATTTTCCATTTAAGGCCCACTTATCCCTTGAGTGCTGCCTACAGGATATCAGCACTTGGCTTCTGACCATCTGTAATAAGATAATGAATATCAAATATGAATTCTCTTGGCCAGCTCTCTGGGTTTGACTAATTTTCTTTTCCTACAATTGCGTTTTCCCCCCAGTGCCAAGCACAGCACCTTAAAAATGTATCTGGTCACAAACTAGGGTGTCTTGTCTTATTTTTTTGGTCTGAACCAACAACCCTACCAGTCATCCAGTACTCAGAATTTGATGCAAATAAAATAAATCCATAACTACTGTTTCTTTCCACTTCCACCAGGTGTGTTAAAGGAGCTTCTGTTACTCCTTCACCAGCTCTGTGCCTCCCTCTGGAACATGTTTCTCCCACATAGCTGAGCCACCCCACAGTCCTCAGGGTACAAGATAGGGCAAATTTTCTACTTTTCAGAAGCCTATAATGTTAAATAATATGATGTTTTCCAATGTGACAAATAGATAGCAAATTAAACTACAGATTCCCAACCAAAAATCACACAAGGAAGCCCAAAGGGACTTTGTGAGGACTCAAGAAGTGGATGGTCCATAAGACCAACTTCCCCTGAGATCTCTGGGATTTCTACGGCAGGTTCTAGCAAATTCTCAAGCTTCTAAATATCTGGGGGACAAAAGCAATGAGAAGTATTCAGTTTCTGGTCTCCAGGTATCTAACCCATGTGTGTTTTCCCCAATCCCAAAGCAAAGAGATGCTGGGAAGTCACAACGACCCTGTAAATGAGCTGAGCAGGAAAGGAAGGAGACAACCCCAACCCTATGTGAGACTCTCACTCTGTCTTTTCATCACTGGTAGCAGAGAGGGAGGCAAAAATCTCTCTCCCATACAGCATGTCCAGACAGTGGTTCAGAGGCTCGGGGCCAACTGGGAGCAGCTCCAGTGTGGTCTTGAGCCTGGGCTAATTTGTCACTCTGCTTCTCTGCAGGGTTGGGCTCCTGCTCAGCTCTGGGGTCACCACCAAACCAGCCACATCCACTCTGGACAGGGACAACCCCTTGGTCTTTGCCTCCAGGACATGTTGGGGAATGTGCCTATGAGATGGGAGAACTCTCTCCATCTACAACAAATTAAAACATAACTTAAGAGAATTAATTTGGTATTAATTGCTACTTAACTTGCCAGGAATCTCTCAATCAGGGAAATGTAGTTTTAATGGAATAATTCCACTATTTAAACTGTCGATAAAGTGATATTTTTTCTTCTCTCTTAAAAAGACAAACCAAAACAAAACCTAAAGCAAGCCCAGTCGTATTTCATAAATCAGCAGGCTTTAGGAAATCTCAAAATATAAATGGGATTTTTCTTTTCCAACTTGTCAGCAGAAGCAGAGGCCCTGCCAACATAAACCATCAACACATACTTGTCTGAGAAATTGTGATGCTGAAGTAAAACTTGGCTAAAACAGCATTATATGAAACTATTATATATTATTCTGCTGCACCATACAGGGGAAGTTAAGTCAATCGATAAACCTGGGATCCACAAATGCAATTAAACATTTGGTTTTAATGGAGCTCGCAGTTATACTCATTTCTAAGCCATAATAATAAAAAGCTCTATTACCACTGGAAGAGGAACGTTCTCAGTTTGTAAGGAATTAATTAGAGGGCTCTCCTGCTCACACACGCTCTCAGACACTGCAATGCTCGTGTGCCACCCAAAAACCTACAGCTCAGGACACAGTTCCAAAGGGAAGGGGCTCATCCCACAGCTGTGCCATGGATTTCAATGAAGGAATTTTAGGGGAATAGGTACAGGAGCTGGAGCTTTGTGATCCTTGGAGCTCTGTTCTCACGACACTTGTGGTGCAGCAATCCCTCCCTGCAGGGTCTCTCCACAGGCACCACACCAGGAGGGGATCCATGCAGGGAGAGGGCATTGCTGTTTATTTTCCTTCTGCATTCTTCACTCTCAGGACTTGGTCTGACAAATTCCCAGGCTAGTAAGCAGGCAAACAAACAAAAGGGCAAGAAAAATGAAGTGGCGAAGGAAAACGTCACTTTTAGGCTGTTTTAATAAGTTGCAGATGAATCGGGGTGGCATAAACGAGCAAGATGATCTATCCACTGTTTTTCTAACTGGGTAGTTGATATTTAGAGATTTTCCAACTGGTTTGGTCATTCTTTAAGTTTAAAGGACTGGGAAATACAGAGAATGGGAGCTGGACTCTGGAGGCAGAAGGAGAACTGTCCCTGGAAACACAAGTCACCTCTTCAGCATCACTCCCTCACCTTTAAAACGGGGTACATTTTAGCAACCACAGGTTATGATTATCTATTGATGAAGAACACAACTCAATAGCCAAATAATCCCATTATCCTACAGCACTGCACAGCAGGATTCCATTCAAATAACACCTCTGACCCAAAGCAACCAAGGGAATATCTCCAAGGGAGATGAAAGCAGTAGCACTGTTGGGTTTCCATCCTGCACGAGGGCTGGAGGTGTTCTCACACACACACATCATTACTCAGTACAGGGGTTTGTTGCAGCCAATGCCTTTCATTAACCTGCAAATACATCCTCCAGCACAGTGTGTGAAAGGTGGCCATGGCCAGGGACTACTGGAGCACACACCTCATCCTTTCTGAGAGCAAGACACGTGTGTGCAGAGGGAAGGCAGGCTGGGCTGCAGCTCTGGGGCCTGGGATTGAAGCGAGAAATGCAATTTCACGGCCAGCATTTGTGTCGCAAGGAACACTGATTTTGTTGTCACAGAAGGTGTCACACGTGGGCTCGGCTGGGAGGGTGACAAGCTACACCATTTGCACGTCACACTGAGTGGCTGGGGAAGGGAGAGCTGGGTTGGATCATCCCTCATGCTTGCCCTGGCAGAGCAGTGACCCCTGTGCCTACCCTGGTGACAGGAGGGACATCATGTGACATCCCAGGGGTGCAGGAGCTGCTCAGCCCTCCAGCAGCCAGCACACAGGAGCTGGGAAACCCCAGAAACAGAGAGGGGTTTAATGCTAAGCTCCAAATCCTCCAGTAGTTTCACAGTCAGATAAATTACAAACCATGTGGGATGTTTCTGTGAGCTAAAAGCTCTGCAGAAAGGATGGAGGGAGAGCACACATCCAAACCAGCGCTTTTCACAACGGGGATTTTCTCCTAACTCAACTTTTGGATGTAATCTCCCCTTCTGGGGAGAAATCATGCTTGAGAAATCATGAGGAATTTATGGGAGTTATTTTCTCACTGGTTTCCTTCTTCCAGTCCTTTTTTAAATTGTTGATGTCTGGAGTGTCCCATTGAAATCCCCTCTCCAGCTGACTGTGTCTGGGATGCAGGGACTTCAGCCAGACCTTTTGAAAAATGGATGGCTCTGGGGTTGGCAACTCATGGACCAGCCCTGTGTGATCCCAGGGAAAATGAGTGGCTGTTCCCTCCTGGGGCCTTAGCCCATCCCTGTCCCTGTGGACACAACACCCCTGCAGCTGCTGAGGAGGCTGGACATCCATTAAATACATTCTCCATGTGTGAATGGGCTTATTATGTGGGAATTGGAATTTTTAGGGTATTCAAACAGATTTTGATGGTTCAGAAGGAAAAGGCTTCCTGTAAGATTCATGTTTTTAAGCTCCTGAGGCACCTCTGAGAGCACCTCTCCATCTCCCCCCACCAAGAGGTCATTGCAGATGCCTTTGTAGCTGAATTTTCCTGTGCCAGACTCCTCTGCCAGCCCCTGGACCACGGGGATTTGTGCTGCATTTTCCTGGGTTTGCTCCATTCTGCACTCACAGAGAAAGGAACAGGGGGGAAAATCTTTCAAGTCTAAACAAATTTATCACAGGAGATGTGAGCGGTGGCCACGGGCCAGAGTTATTTGCTAAAAATTTGAAGGGCCTCCAGGCTAGATAAACAGAAGGGTATTGCCTGAGGGCAGGAAGGACATGGCTTGACTTTGCTGTACCTTCACCTTCCCACAAGCCTTGCCAGTCTGATTGGCTTTCTCAGCCAGGGGGAGGCAGCAGAAATCCTGATTGCCCATTGTTCCTATTCCCTGCATTCAGCTCTCCCTTCCCCAGAGGAGCCAGCAGGACACAGATTATGGCATGATTATCTCCTCCTCTAACCTGCATTTTGGGCAGTATTTATGCCATTGTACTCCTGTGTGAAGAGAAGAGCTGGGATGTTGTGTCTGGGGGGATGTGACAGAGCTGCAATACCTGAGTGGGTGTGTAAAAGCCAAATCTTCTCACTCATCTTAACCCCTCACTCCTCTCTCTGCCTTGGAAATATAAACTGCTCAAACCTGTCTTCCTTTTCACATTTCACACTTGGTTCTTCCTCATCACAGACTAACCACGTCATGTTTCTGAGCCAACAGCTCAAATGCTCAGCCCTGTGGTTGCACTGCATGGAAGACCTTGATGGTTGGGGTGGGTCAGAGCAAAGCTCCTCCAGCTCAGCACCTCATCTGGGGCCTTGGCCAAGAGCAGATATCCAGGGGTGAGATGTAAGAACATAACAAGCCCCAGATGGTCCCCCCAGCTCTGACAGAAGCAGTGTCAGGGACAGCTCTGGGTCTGACAGCCCTGCAAAGGCTCCCTGAGCTCCCCTTCCCAAATTGTCTCACCTTTTCTGAATGTCCTGATACTTTTTACATTGACACCCACCTGTGGCAGCGAGCTCCAGAGCTTCATTACGTGGAGAATAAAAAAAGGACTTTCCTTTGCTCCAAAATTTCATTTGATGTCTCCTAATTTTGGGGCTATGAGAAATGTTCAGTGATTGTCCCCTCATCATCGTGACGTCCAACCCCTTCTCTCCGTCATCTCCTTTCAGAAGTGACAAATCCTCGTCTATTTTCTCTCTTTGGATAAAAGCTCTTCCCTTCTTTTGATCATCATTTTTGCCCTTCTCTGTACCTTTTCTGGATAGAATGCCTTTTCCTGAGATGGGGACGAGGAGGGGGAAACAAGAACCACATGTAGAATTCAAGGCATGAGCACCCTATGGATTTAGAAAGTGGTAATGAGGGTTCTTGTTTCATCCTCTATTTCTGTCTCAGTAATTCCTCTGATCCTTTTGGCTTCTTTGACTGCTGCTGAGCACTGAGGCTTCAGAGCACACTGATATGGGCAACCTTTTCATTAGGACTGGTTTTGTGTCTTTTAATGAACTCTCCTAATCCGGGGGAGAAGATAGAGTTCCTACTTCTCCCCACCTGGACCAGTGCCCAGGGAGCCTGTCCAGCAGCAGAGGGAGGATATTAGTGCTCTGAGATTTCAGAGGGCTAACAGTGTGCATTTCCTTTCCAGAGATGTTTTTCTGCCACTTAAACTGGGGGAAATCATTAAATGAATTTCACAGATGGACAAACGGAGACAGGGAGATTTGTCTGATTCACTTAGAAACTGTCACCGAGCCAGGAGCAGACCCTGGAAGCCAGACCAGCCTTTCCTTCCCCTGTCTGCTGCTGGAAATGTCCTCACCTGGGGCTCCATGGCCACCTGGTGTCCCATGTCCCTACTCCTGCAGCTTGCAGGCTTCATCATGCCATGGAAAAACAGGAGTTCCTCCTCCACCAAGGTCCATTATCCCATCCCATCCATAACTACTCTTTCGAGCTAGCAAAGTAAGCCATGGTGCACTTTTGAACTGTCCCATTTCTCCTCTTGTTATTTCAGACCGGATCACACTCATTAAAACAGAGAATCAAGGAATGGTTCGGGTTTGAAGGGACCTTTCAAGGCCATTTAGTCCCAACCCCTTCTGCTCTGAGCAGACACAACTTCCCACCCAGATTCTCAAGGGATGCATTGCCACAATAATGTTTTGGTGGCACAGGTGAACTGGGGGCCTGGTTTTAGGAGATGCTTAGTGCTCTCAGGACCTCAAAAGAGCTACTTTGGGATCTCACTCCACCTGGCCTTTTATTCCTAATCAGTTTTAATGAGGAGGCCTGGATGGTTCATGGAGCTGACAGTGCTTTATGAAGCTTTTCTAACAGACATCAAGGAAATGAAATGGCAAGACAAGGGACAAGTGGAGTGAGAGGATAAGGGGAATGTCCTTAAGCTGAAGGAGGATTTAGATCAGATATTAAACAGGAATTCTTTGCTTTAAGGGTGGGCAGGCCCTGGCACACGTTGGGCAGAGAAGCTGTGGCTGCCCCTGGATCCCTGGAAGTGTCCAAGGTCTGGTTGGATGGGGCTTGGAGCACCCTGGGCTGGTGGAAGGAACACCCTGTTTCCCAACCCCAGCAGCCCCTGCAGCAGCTGAATGGGCACAGACACTGAGATATCTCCTCAGCTGAGCTCCTGCCAGAACAAAACATGCACTGCAAAGGAAATTTCTGAATCTCTGTCCTGACAAAGATGCTGCTCCGTTTTTCCCTGGGGAGAAGGAGCCTAATACTGTCAGCTTGCACTTTGGGGATTTGTCTGCAATAGAGATGAGACAAAAATGTCATGCCAGCATATGCTGCCTTGACATATCTGACTACCTAAAACTGGGGAACAACTCAGGGAGCTCAACAACTGCAAAAAGAAGACATTAGAGAGGAAAGAAATTATTTCTAATAGGGAGGAGAGAATTTTCTCCTGAGAGTTATTAATTTTTCAGGCAGCTCTGGAACAAAGACATCAGTTCAGCCCCTGTCCCCCACGGTGCAGGTTTTCCCTGGGGACCTCACAGCACTGTGATCCCTTTGACTAAAATACTGAGAGCACTGCATTATATTTTTACATCTAATTTTAAGTTTTGCATGTATTTTTACAGTGAGAATGACAGGTGAATGCTGACTGCCATGGCCCATGCAAGGGGTTAATCAGATAAAATTGTGGAAGATGCCAGATACATAATGAAGCCCCCATAAACCCTCTCTCTGTGTGGGAAGGAGCCAAAGGAGTCCCATCCCACATCCTCCAGCAAGTGGGTCATTCCCACAGGGAGAGGGGTCCTGGTAACCAACTCTTTGCTCTCCCTGCTGCTGTCAGTCCCAGAGCTCCCTTAGAAAAGCCTTGCACAAAATGCAAAATCAAGGGAAAAAGAGTCCAGCTACTCGTGCTGTTTATAGATAAATTAAACACAGAAAAGGCTGAGACAGCTGGAAATCCGACAGGAAAACTGGGTTTTCCAGGGAGAACGCTAGAGCCAATCTACAGTTAATTACTGTGATTTGGAACAGCTCTGGGAGTAAATACCAGTCTCGGATCGTCCAAGGAAGGAAGATAATTGTTTCCTGAACTGTGTCCATTGTGTGCTTAAACTGTTGTCAGCCTGTTCCCTTCTCAAACTGGGAAGGGGTTTGGGTTTTGGCAATGGGAACCTGCTACTCTTCTGATAACAAGCAGCAAAAATCCTCATGCTGGGCATCATACCTGCCATGAACACCATTTATTGGGCTCCACAACTAGAGATATTCTATACATCATGGAATAAATGGTTGTATAGATGTACAAAGCCACCTCTCCTAATGATGGGGCTGCTGGATGATGGGTGAGTTCGCAGCTGCAAAGCAACCCTGACATCATTGCTGAGACAGTTTTGGGGGACAGGGAGCACTGAGAGGCCACCAGGCACTGCCAGCCCAAAAATGTGCCCAGCCCCACATCGCTGCAAAGGGCACAGAGAGGGATGTGCAGTGAGAGAGAAGGGATATCTCTTGGAAAAATCCCCAAATTGTGTCATCTATTTCTCATTTTTTTCCTTTTCAGAGCAACTCCAGGGAAAAGTGATCTGTAGAGACTCAACTAACATTTGAAAAAGGGGCAGAATCATGGAATCAGTTATTTTGGAAAGACCACAGAGTCCAGTCATCCCCCAGCACTGCCAAGGCCACCACTAGCACATGTCCCCAAGTGCCACATCTCCATGTCCTTGAAGTCCCTCCAGGGGGAGGAAACCCCTGCCCTGGGCAGCCTTTTCTAGTGCTTGACAATATTTGCAGTGAAGAAATTCAACCTAAACCTCTCAACACAACTTGAGGCCATTCCATCTAGTTGTCACCTGGAAAAACAGACTGACAGACCCATCCCCTCCTGTCAGGGACCTGCAGAAGGTCCTTTGAAAGTCATTCAAAGGCAAAAATAAAAAGCCCTCCAGAGGTTCCAGGGTGGTTTCTGAAGGAGCTGCTCAAATATTGGCCCACCTGAGTCCAGAGCAGGTGCTGAGGCTGACAGAGGAGCTGGGATCCCCTTGCACAGTGCCATGGTAATAGCAGTGACCCTGAGGGCAGAAAGGAGAAATCATTTCAATGGTCATAAATGATCTTTGCACTCGAATTTATTCTTTTTCAAATGTGTGTCCATCCCTTGTATTTCAAAGTGATTATCAGTTTCAGGCTACAGCATTGCCAATCACACTGACAGCACCTTTCATGTCCCACAAAATATTCTCTGTGCTTAACAGGCCAAAGAGCTCCCAAATGGAGACCCCAAAGGGTTACCAGGGGCTTTTTGGTTTATGTTTGGCTCACTTTAAAAAGGTCACTGACCACCTTTTTTCTGTGTTATTTTACTTAAAGCTACAATATCGGATATTTTATAAAACCAACCAGATGAAAAAAATCAGCTGCCACATTTTACTTATTTCTATAGGCACCTATTTTTATTATACCTATTTAAGGGTATTTACAGCTATATATCCATATAAGGGGTAGCTATGCCTAAAGAAAAGTATAAAAAGTCAATCCCAACCCTATAGTTTGAAAAGAAATCACAGAGCAAAGGAAGGGGAAGGGAACAGGTTGGAAAGGAAATCTTTTCTTGAATTACCCAACCAAGTAGCTGCATGTTATTAAAGAACAACCAAAAATGAGAAGGTCTTCTATTTTGAGAGGCAACTGTCCAATTTAATTTTGTGGCTCGGTTATTGTATTCCTTTAATAATCCCCTGCTTGCAAAAGGCACCCACAACAGAGATAGTTTCTCAGCACATCCACATATCTGTCTGGAATCAAGGCTAATTTTAGTGTTGACTAAAGGTTCTATTGCATTCCCAATTATGGCCCTGGCTGCAAAGCAACGACTGTGTCACATCCAGCCTTTCTTTGCTCGTGGCTCCTTTGGATGCCACCTGGAAACTGAAAACATTGTCAAAGGTGCCTCTCTTATTAGTGCAAAGGCAAGTTATCACTCCTGTTTCCACCTGCCACTCATCTATCTCACTGTGCCTTTTTATTCCTTGCTCCATTCACATCCAGTCAGATGCATTAGTTAACCTTTTCACTTTGGGGCCGTGGGTTTTGCTCACAAAGCCTCACACTGTGGATTTCTAAAGACCACCTTGATTTGGGTAAAGAAAGCAAAAAGGCTGGCCAGGATGGAATGATTCAGACAGGAATTTTCTGCCAAATAGGGTTATGCCATTAAGAAATGTTTGTTTAGAACATCTTTATTTCCAGCATGAGCAACTGAACACGGAACAGCCACGTCTGATTTTCTAAAGACAAATCTCAATAGCTTTTCTCAGTGAAAGAAAGGACAGACATTGAGTAATAGTGTTTTACTCTTGGGTGTTTTTATCATCAGGCCTCATAAAGACTAGGTAACACATTACCAAGGATGAAGTCACAGTAGAAGGGAGGGAGTCACAGAGTGAATTTTTGGGGGAGTATCACTTCAGCCACAACTGCTATGAAGGTCAAAGCTTTCAGTGTGGGTGCACTATTTCAGTTTATCTCAATAATATCAGTTACATGCACCCAGGTGATAAGACACAAGGAAAATCAACACCCCTTGCCTCAGCACTGACTCACAGAGTCACCCTGAAACCCAAAATAAAGGGGTTTATTCTCCTTGCTCAAGGTGAACACGAGGCAGGGGTGCAGTTTGGAGCTCTTGAGGAAGGAATCTCTGGGTTTAGCATGACCAGGCTGGGATGGGGAGAGGGATGGATATCTCCTCCCTGCAGCCCAACCATCCTCATCACACAGTGAATTATGGCACAGCTCCTGAGTCCTTTCCCTCTCCACGTACAACTTGTCATTTTATTAACTCTGAGCTCCTTGTTGTGGCCCATTTCACAGTTTCCCTGAGATCCACAAGCTCTGTGATACCAAAGTTCAATATCCAAAATGTAAACTTAGCAGAGCATGGCCTGCAATGTAACTGGGAGAAAATTGATTTCTAGCTCAGTAACTCCATTGAATTGCAGGACTTTTTTTTTCCCCACTCCTATCAAATCCTTTTATTCCTGTAAACTGGGATATAAAATGGATGATCCCCTAAAAATAATTACCAAGGCTGATTTGGCAGACTTGAAACAATACCCTACTCTTGTTTGGGATCATTTAATAAATACCAGCGTTTGACAACTTTTCCAGTGCAATAAACCAGAAAAACAACCTAAACAGTGACTCCTGTGCTAGGGAAGCCCCCAAATGACAGCCCCACAACCCTGACTCGCTTTGACCTCCAAGCACAATTAGACCAAGCAACTTTTCAATGGAAAATGGGATTTGGTTTCAACTCCAGACTGTATTGATGCCCTCAGTGAAGAAAATATATAAAAATAAAATCACAGACACTTATCTTGGCTAAACTACATTGCAGCACTTAATGAAAAATGGATTCACTGATCTTTCTCAAAAAAAAATATCTTTTAGGCAGCCAAATGCTCTGTCATTATTAATCAGGCCATTGTGCAGAGATTTGTTTAGGACAGAAAACATATCATTAGCTGTACAAAAAATCATGTTAATGTTGGTAAAACCTCTGCTTGTGTGCTCCATTTATTGCCTTTTACTTCCTTCAGGGGTCTCTGCAACCTTCCTGATTCTAAACCAAAGGGCTCTTTTCCACCAAGCTGATTTGGAAGGGGATGGGAACATCCAGCAGAAACCAAGCCCTGGGAGCTTCCAAAAGCCTTTCTTTCCCTGGGAGCTCTGGAGCCACCAGGAAGGTGCCTTGGCAGAAGAGAGATGTTATGCAGAGAAATAATTCCTTTCACTGCTACCAGCAAAGCCCATTATGGATGGGAACACAAAGCACGAGGCCTTTGCTGACAGAGCCAATTCATAAATACCATGACATAACAAATACTTTATGGGACTCAGGCAGATAAAAGATTAGCTTGGTAATTAAAAGAGCTTGTTGCATTAGTTCTAATTAAGGTGTTCGTGCTGTCAGAGGGGAGAAACATTACTGCCTTAAAGGGCTTATTATTTATATAAAGCAGTTTCTAAGTACTTATTTTAACAGGCCATCTTTATATATTTGTATATAAATGTACATAATACATATATATTTATACTATAAACGATTTATACACAAATACAGGCACATAAATATATGTATATTTATATTATTATGTTATCAGATATTATTTATACACACATATATATACCTAAATACACATATATATATGTGTATAAATAATATCCACACCAGACTTATGGTGTGGTTTAAGAAATAACCCCAAAGCCCAGCTGATGGAAATCAGATATTTAGGAGGTTTTTCCCCAACAAAACCAGGGCTTTCCCCCATAACTGATCCACAGGGGCTGCAATAATTATCAACTTTTAATGGATATATTCCCAAGGGGTGAAATAAACCTTATAAATGTTAACAGCCACCTGGTGAAACCCCCACATCTTGCCTTTCAAACCTCTCACTGTAGGATCACAGCAATCCAAGAGGTACCAAAGGCAACAATGGGAAAGAGATGCCACGTGGAGCTGATCCATGCCAGGCTCAGACCCTGGCATGGAATGCCCATGGAATGCCAAGCTTACCGTGTAATTGCGCCGGAGAACCACGTCAGTGCCATCCTTCAGGTAGTGGGTCTCTGTGAAGCTGCTGGATAACAGGCCCCTGGAAAAGATGGAGCACATGGAATATTGAGGTCACATCCCCTCCAGAGCCCACCAGCCACTGGGGACACACAGTGGGTGACAAAGGAAGGAAAATCACAACTCCAAATATTGAAGCTGCAGGACTTGAGCATTTCTGGGGTAACTGGGGAAGGACCACGAGTTTCCAGACTTTTCTCTTCCAGCATTTTCACTGCTGAATCTTCCATGCAGTTTTGACAGTAAATGTGAACTCTGGGCATTTGGAGTATTGTTAAGGGTTCGGTGGTTTGTGGGGAAGGAAAATATTTAGCCTGTGTTTTTTATATTACAATAGAATCTGTTGTATTCATCAGCAAGTGGCCACCCAAAGGCTAATTTAGCTCTTGGTGAATGAAACAAACTTCTTCCATTGACACTCAAGGGAAAACACTTCATGAGCATCACAGGAATCAGAGCATTGCATTTATTCTGATCACCTGCAAGGGTTATTCACGAATGGAAATCTCAACTGGTGTACCAGGAGATGGTGAAAGACCATGTCTGTGATGAGGCATTTTGTTCCCTTTCCCTCCACACTTCCTTGCCCATTTGGCAATAAGATAAAAACTTCTGACTTGCAATTGCCATTTCCCAGAAATCTCCAGAGAGGGGCATGGATGAAAACTGCTCTTTTTGTAGCAAACTCGTGGAACAGGGAAAGCTGCATCTGACTTCTTTTTTTTTTTTTTTTTTAAATTGATCTGTTTTCAATTCCTTATCTAAAGAGCATTTCTAACAGAGCCAGGGGGAAGAACACTCATTTCCTCCTAACAGAGGTCTCGAGCTGTGCTCTTCAACACACATGTTTGAGTTTTGCCAAACGTTCTGGTGAAATGCAGAAGCACAATACAGAAGAAACAAAAGATAAATGCCACCATCACCTTCAGAAAACTGCCCTGAAAATCTGTGGCCCTGCATTTCACAAGGTTCTTCCAAGATGTGCTTCTCCCTTGGGCTGTTCATTGGAACAAACCAGCCCCTTTCTGTTATTTAAAGCTGGTTAATTTAAAGCTGCACTCTTGTAAATACACTGGTGTGAACCATCACACAGTCCTGGCACACACTTCTTGTGCTTTGGATAAACTAGAATGTACAAATATTTAATTATCATTACTCATTAATTAGCAACACATTCAGGTCCAATAGCTCCATCAGGATCTGGTTTTACAAACACTTATTGGAGAGAAAAGCTGTCTTGGAAAACCTCTATCTTAAGGTAGAAAAAACCAGATTAATGAAATGAGATCAAAAACTAAAGAGAAAAAAAGGTGGCAGGGCAAAAGCTGAAGCCCCAACACAACACAGTGAGCACATTCAAGTAGATTCCCACTTTAAATTTAAATTTTTTCTTGCTCTCATAAAGTCCCTCTATGTTTCCTACTGCCTCATTATCACAAAGAGCAGCTGCTTTCTTAATTATCATTAATATTTATATAACAAAACCGCTCAGTTCTGCACTTAGCAGGCATTAATTACCTTTGCAAAGGCAAGATCCCACCACTGAAGCCAAGAGAGTGTTGCTGTGCACTTGGTGGGAGTGGGACTTCATCTGGACATGGGGGAGTGATTTTTATTTAATGGGACAAACCCCAGGCAAGGGGAACACGTGTAGCATAAGGGCAAAGTGACTGAGCCACAGCCTGGCTTTGTGCTCTGCTATTTCCAAGGTGTTTGACAGCACTGATGAGAAAGGTGACCTTTCTGCTGCTGCTCGTTGTGCCCTCGGGCACAGACTGAGAAAACCCTTCAGAGACCCACAGGGTTTCATCCAGAAGGGAGTTCTGTGATCAGCACCCCGACCTGTCCCATTACAGGGGTCACCAGACTCCAATTTATCTTCTGCTGCAGCCACAACTAAAGAACCAGCTCCATTTTCCTGCTGTAAAGAGCCCTTCCTACATCTCCCCTGACGAAGAAGCTGCCATAAAACCTGGCAGGTTTTGAACAGGCCAACCTAAACCCACTGCACTTCGTATCTATTTCAGATTTTGTATCTGTTTCTGCCAACATCCAACCTCCATTCTGATCTCATTCCCTTAGATCAGTGCTTCATTTTTGTTGGAGCCTTTCGTGGATGGTTCTATTTCCTGAAATGAGGAATCACAGCAGATAAACAAAGTCCTGGTGTAGCTGCCATTCATCTCCCTGTCAGGATGGAAGTTTCTATCAACCCTGAAAATACCAGGTGAGCATCAGAATTCCCAGTGGGAGCAGTAAAAGACTAGTAAGAGCACCAAGATGATGGAATTTCACTGTCAGAATCACCTAAGAAAAGAAAAAGTATATCCCAGTGTAGAAGACAAAGCTGTGGCTGCCCCTGGATCCCTGGAAGTGTCCAAGGCCAGGTTGGATGAGGCTTGGAGCACCCTGGGCTGGTGGAAGGTGTTGGGGTGGCACCACATGAACTCTAAGATCCCTTCCAACCCAAACCATTCTGAGACTTTATGGTTTCAAAGCATGGAAATCACATGTAGCACTGGGAAAATGAGGTGGTTTTCAGGAGCCTTCACTCACCCTCCTCCAGTTCCATAACTCAGGTTATGGTTTCCTCCTCACTGGAGGGGCTGGAGACCTCTCTGAGTCCATCAGCTTCTGGCAGGGAGAGAAGCTCTTATGCCCTCTTTCCAAATGGCCAATATCTTAAGAGCTGTGCAGCCATGCCCAGTGTCAGTGCCCAGGGACACAAGGTATGTCCAGAAAGGTTATGAAAATTAAGTGGAACAAGCACTCCAACTCCACTCCTGAGTGTGCACCACTTCCCTTGCCAATCCTGGCAATAATGTTTGACATGCTAAACGAGGAAACCAGCATATGTATCTATTAGGTAATTTAATTACCCTCCCCCCCCAAAGATATGCAATAAATTGATTTACATTTCTGGGTTTGACCCAGAGTAAAGGAGATTAATAGAGGAAAGTAAATTAATTTAGATGGCGAGCTACTTAACCTAATTGGATCAATGTAATTCCAAAGAGCAGGGATCAAAATAACATTAATATATCATGGTGCCATTCATCACCATGTCTGAGTTTCAAATGTTGCCAGCAGGACCAGATCATTATCAATATTTTGCCCTGCATGAGGAGACAGAAACAAATGCTATGGAGAGCTACATCAGCTGCTGGATAGGACTGAAAAAAAGCAGCTGAAATAACACCATCATTTTCTCATTTACACTCCAAAGATGCAAAGGTGCAATTCTTGAGTAAAACTACTTATGTGCTTAATCACCATGTTTGGCAGCACCTTTAATTTTATCAGATTTCATAGATTCACAAAAAAAGTTTGGGTTGGAAAGGACTTTAGAGCTCATCAAGTTCCAAACTCCCTGTCATGAGCAGGGACACCTCCCACTAGACCAGGTTGCTCAGGGCCAAATTAACAAGCAGCAGCTTTGGTGGCCCAGCAGGATGAGTTTTGTGCCTCCTGATCTATGACAGACACAGCACAGGCTTCCTCATCCTCTGGAAGTCAGGAGAAAGCTCACATATCAAATTTACAGACACATTTTCAGGTGTCAAACAAGCTCCCAATACCCTGAGCCTCGGGGAATACGATGAATGTTATTTAGACTTCTAATCCTCGTCTTCCCAGCCCCTCACAGGGTGAAATCCAAGGTGGTTTGTTTGGGGAGGGGGAAAACATCCTGATTGAAGCCCATCAGATATTTAACTCCCTCCCTTTCATGACAGCAATGGTAATTTAACACACTGCCTCTCACTTGCAAATGAGAAAATCAGTCTCTGCTCTCCAGGCACCGATCTATTATTTCAAAAGGTTATAATGATATTTCATCACCCAGAGCGAGTCACACAGAAGTTAGAGATGGCAAAAATCTAGTGGATCCTCCAGAGGGCCCCCCTGGAAGCCAAGGGTGCTGGAGATCACATCAGGTGCCATCTCATGGAGCTTCAAATGGCAGGGGCAGTGCTGATCCCCCCACTTGCAACAGGAGCTCACTTGGCATTCCAACAGATGTTGCTGTCATGATGCATTTCCTGAAATTCAGCCTTTTCTACTCTTTCCTTGTCCACTTCTTTCATTAGCTGAAAAAATTGCCTTCCTTCTTGGCACATATATCATTCAGATAGGTGCAGATTGTTATCAAATTCCCCTTTAACCATGCAGGTACCAAGCAGAGAGTATCAGGCTAGAAAAAATGGCAAGAACTGTTCATTTTTCATGTCCCTGCTACTCAGGAACAATTTAAACATTCTCCCAGAAGGAACAGACACTGGAGTTTCCCTTGGTGATGCAGAAGAAAATGTGAGCCACAAGCCTAGGGAGCAATCTGTTTCTGACAGCACCAGGCTTGGGTTTCAGTCTGGCTCAGAATCAAAATCCTTTGGTTGCTGTCCCCATTCCAGGCCACCCCCTTTCACACAGATATAAGGGGGGAGGCACCACTGTTGTTACCCACCAAAATGGGTCTCTGAGTCTCTCCAAGGTGCCCTGTGACCCTGAAGTGACACCCAGGAGCTGAGAGGCAGCAGCTCTGCTTTAAAGCCCCACAGCAGGATGGCTGGATGCTCTGGTTCTTCAGTGTCCTGGGTGGGGTGTCCTCTCTGTGGCACAGCTCAATAGGATTATGCCTTGTTCTGGCATGACATGGAGCAGGAAACTTGGCCTTTGCTCCAGCAGGGAATCAGGGCTGGCAGAAGAGACCCAAGTTTTTACATTAATAAGATCCATGGCACACAACCCACACCCAGCCAGCACTCCCAGCGATGGGCATGGTCTGCCCACTGCCATCAGGAACTGGGATTTGCACACAGGGTGAAGAGAAGCAGGAGCTGGACACACCTAAAATCTCATGTCTGAATCAGAAACACCATAAGCAGTTCCTGAAAGCAGCACTGTGGTGGGTTGTTTTGAAGCCCATGGATATGCAAAGCAGCCTCATATCTGAGCTGGAGCCTTGTTGAGCCTGATTCTGAAGTCTGACATGCCCTGGAATGAATTTGGGGACTCTGCAGGGCTCAGAGCACTGAGATGTGTGACCTGAGTTTTGCTCTTGCAACTCCTTATCCCATGGAAAGGTTTGGAAACACAGCCCCAAATCACCATTTTAGATCTTGTTTCAAATCTGGTCACACATGGACATGTCCCATCCCTGGAAGTGTCCAAGGCCAGGCTGGAAGAGGCTTGGAGCAGCCTGGGCTAGTGGAAGGTGTCCCTGCCCATGGAAGAGAGTTGGAATGAGATGATCTTTGAGGGCCCTTCCAACCCAAACCATTCTGTGAGTCATTTGGTCCCTGTTCTGGGGTTCAATATCACAGCAATGCACCCTTTGGGTCTGTGGTTTCACAGGGTTGCTTTCAATGACACAGAAATACTGTGAACCTCTTGGGCTTTGGAGAGCAATCTGCACCTTCTGTGCTATGAAATTTGGTTTTCTGCCTACCTTTGGCTTTTATTAAGAGCTCAGGATGGTTACACTAGTTGAAGAACTGGTGTTTTTGGAGGAATATTCAGTATTCTCATGAGTTTTTAACCAATGACAGTCAGCTGCTCTGCCTGCTCCAGGAGGGCACAGACAGGAAGGCTGGCCCTGCAGCTCTCACACACACCCCTGACCTTTACTGGGACTTCTTACTCCTCATCCTCCCCTTGAGTGATGCATTTCAAACCTCTCCTGCATGGGGGAAGTGAATAAAGCAGGATGGCATCCAGGCAGCTGTAAAAAATGGCATTGAAAGTGCTGCCTGCTGCCACCAGCCTACTCCATTAATTCCTAAGCACCTCAATTCGGGTCAGTTTTGACCTTTACATGGAAACAGTTGTTATTTCTTCAATTGCTGTGTTTCTCCACAGGTACCTGCAGAGGAAGGAATGAGCAAGGCTGTTAAAGCTGCTGCCTCTGCAGAGGTGGGCTCAGGGCAGGGGTTTGCTGCTGCTCACAAAGGTGATATCCACAGAGGGCTTTTGCAATTCTTCTTTCTCATTACGACACAAGGAGGGAGTGCAGCACGGGTAATGAGTTTCCCATGCACAGGCCCCAACATCATCCTGTTCACAAAACCACCTCATATTCTTTAACCATGCCACATTCTTTCCCCTCGTTTAATTATCTTAAGTGATTTGAAATGCTTTTGGACATTTTCCCATTGAATGTCTCCACTTCATAATCCCCTATCTGCTCCACTCCAGCGTGCTGCCATAGAGGGACTGCAATGTCATAATTGAAGAACCTGAGAGATTGAAATTTGCAGAGCTTAATTAGCACAACAATGCCGAGGAAAAGATGGGAGCAAAATAAAACTATAATAGCTGGGAAATCAGCCAAGCATCCAGAGTTTCAATACTGACTCCATGGCAGTAGCCTCTGGCCTATTTCACATGGTGAGTAGATCATACACCACATTTGCAAAATATGTCTCTGTATTTCTACTAATTCTTCTGAGGCAGAAATTCATAGAAACTGTGCCTGCTGGAGTCTGTGCTAAAATCCCTCTGCTGTCCCCCTGCGTGGGTGGAACAGCACCTGTCACATCAGGAGGAAATTCTCATAAACACATGACACAAGCACCAAGGTGAGAGCCACGCTCTGACCTATCTCTGGAGGGTGTGGTGAAACACTCTGAGCACCCAGAGGTGCTCTCTGATGTGCTGGGAACAGGGAGAGCAGAGGGACAAACATCCCCTTTAAATCCCCCGAGCATCCTGCCTTCATAACTCCTCAGAGCACACAGAAACCCAAAGAACAGCGTAAGCAGACAAATCTGAACAGCTCAGGGACAAAAGCAGCTCCCTGGCTGGCAATCAAGGAGTGACTGAGAGCTTGCTTCGTTCTTCACTGCTGGGAAAATAATGCAGAAGCTTCACCTCCCCAAAGTTCAGGAGAAAAAGATTGAGATGGAATTCAGCACGTTGGAGGCCTCCCATGCAGTTCTGGGCTCCTGATGCACACCCTGCTCCCATCACTCAGTGTCGTGTTTAGGACATCATTTACTTGCCAAAACATTTAGTTTATCCTTCTAATTCCCAAACGTTAATGAAGAGACTCCTGCTAACCAGTGTTGCGGTGAGAGCATGAAGATAAACAACGTGTTTTCCAACAAAGTGGATGGGTAAAAATGAGTTCTCTCTCTAAAATGCTTTCAGCTTGGCCAAGATCCCCAGGTTAATCATAACGGGGTGGTGTGAGGTGCTCTGCACTTTGGATGGTCATTAAGGGAAGAAGAAACCAACATGGCATGTGTGGAGGAATGAAAGACAGACCAGCAAAGGTCACTGTGTCTTAAAAGGGAGCCTGGAGACACAGCAAGAGAGGAAAAGAGCCCTTCACAGAAACACAAAATCACAGAGTGTGCCAAGTGGGAAGGGACCCCCAAGGACCATCGAATCAGATTCCTGGCCCTGCCCAGGACCATCCCCAAGAGTCACCCCCCGTGCCCCAGAGCATCATCCAAACCCTCCTGGAGCTCTGGCAGCCTCGGGGCTGTGCCCACTGCCCTGGGGAGCCTGGGCAGTGCCCACCACCCTCTGGGGGAAGGACCTTTCCCTGAGATCCCACCTGAGCCTGCCCTGACACAGCTCCAGCCCTTCCCTGGGTGCTGTCCCTGTCCCCACAGAGCAGAGATTGGTGCCTGCCCCTCCCCAGGAAGGTGTCCCTGCAATGAGGTCTCCCATCAGTCTCCTCTTCTCCAGCTGGGCACCCCAAGTGCCCTCAGTGTCCTCACATGCTGCCCCTCAAAGCCCTTCCCCATCTTTGTTCCCCTCTGACTTTGGTGAGCTTTGCCCAGAACTGCTCCATGTCACACACACCAAAAGCCAAGCTCAGCACTGGATTCCCAAAATCCCACCCACATGAACCTCAAAGCTCTTCTGATCTTGTTTTTCACGGGCCAACTCTGCCATCCCAGCCCAGCATTTGACAGTTCTCAGCACCTCTCTTGGAATCATCATTGTGAGGAATATTTTATGTTACTCCCCGTGCAGTGGATGACACAGAAATCATGTCCCTGGTTCAGCTGGGCAGGATGCCACGAGAAGCAAACCCTTCAGCAAAGGCTCCTGAGGAACACTGGCCACAAAGAGTTGTCAGCAATGGAGAGATGATGGTGCTTATTGTCTATTTTTACCTGCTATTTTGATGGCAAAACACAATTCTGTGCATACAGACAAACCTGCTTTGGAGATGCTTCACCATGAGAGGGACATGAAGGAGCTTTAACTTTGTGGAACCCTGGAGCAACGTGCTAAAAATTAAAGCCTTCTGCTGGAAATGAGCACTGAACTCCTGCACCTCTGCAGTGTCTGTGGCAGAGACCAGAGGTTCTGTGCTCTGCAGGCTGGACCCAGACACAAACTGAGTGTTCTGCTTTGCCTTTGGCTGCACTGAAGACTAACGTGGCCCTGGAAGGCTCCCCTTCCACAGATCTGTTCCTCAGATGGCAATGCTGTGGTTTCTGATGAAAAGCATATTTCCCATTATTGTGCTCCCACTAAAACTTGGACAAGATAATCTACGAGCTTTTTACACCCTTCTGATCTCTCGTGCCTAACACAGTTACAGATGGAGGCAACACAGCTCAGGAGGTTCCCCAGAAAGCACTGAGATGTTTCAGAAGCTGAGAAGTGGCAGACATGGTATTTTAATGCATTATTTTCCAACATCACAGCCCTGCCTTTCATAAAGCAGATTCTTGGTAGGCCCTGTGACGCTTCTAGGATGGCACATTTTCACTAAAGAGTGAGTTTGGAGATACTGGGCTGGAAAGCTGTCAAATTCTATTTGGAATGTCTCATTCAATTAAAGATGTCATTTGCAGCTGTGTAAAATCATGCTGCTGAACAGATGTCATTGGGCAAATTGTCTCACTGTACTTTCAGCTGAACATTTTCAGACTAGGACGGAATTCTATTTAAAACATCCAAGAGAACTAGTCTTAACATGGAAAATTTATAAAGACAGAAACTCGAGTAATTCCAATGAAAAATCAGGACTTATTAAAATAGAAGTAATAAAATGCAAATAGTGCTGTGGGACTACAAAGGTTATTGCCAGCATCTGCAATCCTTCTAGGAAGCCAGGCTCTTACGGTAATGAAAAGTCACCAAGCCTGGGCTTATTCTTACACTCCAACCAACAATGACACCCTCTCTGTACCTTATTCCTTCCTTTGAGTCTGTGCCTCCAGGCTTGCATTTGCATTTTTAATTGAAATGAAGTTGTCTTGCCATTTCTACCACTTTGGTGAAACATGAAATGGGATTTTCTTTCTCCTAACCCCACAGTTTTCTCCTTGCCACAGGCATGAAGCTGTTGCTCCTGTTCCACTTGCAGAACACCATGGACTTGTAGAGATAAGTTCTTACTTTGCCCCAGTGTCCCCCTCACCAACCCTTCAAAACACTGGATGAAGAGGGCAGAGATGTGGAAGGATAATCTTGGGTTTAAACCTCAAGCCCACAAATCTTTGCATGCTCAAATAAAAGTGAGTAGGTGCCAAAGACATTGGATGGGCTGTAGGTTGGCAGAACAAAGGTCCACCTAGTCCTCTCCTCTGTGTCCAACAATGACCAATACTGGGGAGATAACTCATGGAGAGGGAGAGGCTCTCCCCCAAAGTTCTGCTCCCACTGTGCCTCCAAATGCTTTATGAGCCAGTGGTCAATGCAGAGCAGAGACTGGGATTAAACAGGAGCTCCCAGGGCTGTTCCCACTCTCTCCTGAGCCTCCTCCTTCCCAAGGAAAGCAGGGACTTCCCTGCAGATCCATCAATTTGGTAGCACAACAAGAGTTCAGCTGCAGATCTCAGGCCCCGTGCTGTGCTCCCAAGACTCCTCCCGTGGAGAAGGCTTTGATTTCAGCTCCCAGCACAAGTTTACTGGCACTGAAAACCTGCTGGGAAGAACCCCCCAGTCTCAGGAACCTGTGTGTTTGTGTTTGGAGCCTCAGTGGGACTGCTCCTGTGGTTTTCAAGCCTGGAAGGGTTATTGGTACCTGAGCAGGCAAAGCTGCATGAGCTCCTGTTAACACAGGATCCAATCCAACCCAATCCAACCCTATCCAACCTCTCTGGCTTTGCTGGTGGGACAATTTCCTGCACAAAGGTGGAGCTGCACTTCTCAAAGAAGCACATCCTCGGAGACAGTGGGATGCTCCTGCCCTGGACCAAGTGCCTCAGCCCCTCAGCAGAGGAGGGCACCCCAAAAACCTCACCAGCTGCTGGCATGTGGCACCTCAGGGCACCTGCAAAGCCTGGGGTGGCTTTCCAAGGGACACAAAGCTAAACTTCCAGAATATAATAGCTTGTTTCTGACTCATTCTGCTACAGGATAGGACTTACTGGGATTAGGCAGTTCAGAATAAAACCAAACCAAGGGCCTAGGGTAGCAAGCAATGAGTGAGTTTAGGGGGTGGAGGCATCTGAGAGAAAGGATGAGGGTTGAAATATTTCCCCTTCCTTTCCTCTTTCTTACCATTAATTACTTTCCTACATTCCCTGAATTCTGCCTTAACCATTCTTCATCTTTCCACTGCCTCTCCTTTTCTCTACATTGTTCCTCCATAGCCCTCCTTTCAGCACCTCTCCTGTGCTGAGATTCATTATTTCACTGTTAAACAGCAGAAACATTTTTCTTAGTAAAGACACAAAAAACCAACACAACCCTCTTGGTGCTTCTCTTAAAGGAGCCTCAAATCTGTGGGTACCTCATGGTGTGTGAGGTTGGCACTTCTCAGGGCACCAAGACAGGACTTCAGTGGGAGCTCTGATGGAGATAACACAGCTCATCCTCCACCTTCGTGTTCTCCAGGCAGCAAAGGAGGAACAGCCACTGCAATCAGGACACTGGGAGAAGGATAAACTAACTTTTCACTTCTTTCTTTGCTTTTTCCACCTTTCCCTCTGCTGTGCACTTCCCCTGAATCTAATTTCTTGAGCCTGCCACGTGTCAGACCCCTTTATGAATGAATTAAGCACATAAATTCGACAGCAAACGAGTGGAGGAGAAGCTCAGAGCTGAGCAGGGCAGAGCTGGTGGGTGTGGGAAGGGAAGGCAGGAGCAGGGCTGAGCCAGCAGCATCCCCCCTTCTCCAGCCAGCCCAAGGGCAGAAACACAAAGGAGAACCCCCCAGCATCAGCTGCTGCTTCTTTGACTTATTTAGGACGTGATTAATGTCAGAAACAGAGCCTGACTTCCCACTGCAATCAGGTTTTTGGTGGCCCAGGGGTGCAAAGCTGTGCCTCACCCACTGCCAGGGCATCTCTTGGCACTGAAGACATGCTGGTAAAGACTTGGGGTGGATCAGACACCATCTTTTAGCTGTTCAGACACAAAATTATCATTTTCTTTTCAATTCAAGGAAGTAATTAGTTTATAATAACATTTAGTTGCTGACAGAGATATGACACTTATCTTACATAAGTCATTTTAATTATTCCTACTAACCAAGACCTCAAAAATATTGTGTCGTCTGAGCTAACAATGCCTTTCCAGATATTTTTGATTCTACTGTCATTTGAAAAATTGATGCCTAGAGCATCAGCATTTATCAAGCTCATTATAGATTTCATCCAAATGACTTCAGATAATTAAAAGTATGCTTCATTTTTATTGTACTGTCCCCCTGCCCCCCCAACACTGCAAAGTAATTGTGTTGTTGCTCAGGGTTTTAGGAATTAATGTAGATTCATCTGCCAGAAAATGAAGTTCCCCAGGATTATAGGCAAACTATTCATACATACAGGAGTGAGTCAAACATGCAGAACACAAATATATACATATACATATATTTGAAGTACTAGATGTGTTTTCATACACAGGCACAAATGAAAACCAGGGTTGCTGGATAAATGTTGGGCTGCATTTCCCTGAAATAACAACAGCTTAAATAATGTTCCTGCTCCTCAAGGATCAGGTTTTGTCTGTCCTACCAAGAACTGCTGTGACACTTGTTAATAATGCCCATATAAAACTATAAAAATGGGTTTTTTAGAGCAGTTTGCATTAATTAGTCCAACAGTGAGTCTGACTGGCATCAGTATAACACATTGCACTTAGAAAGCTGCTTTATTCTAAGATCCTGAGCAGTAATTGAATTAATTAGCCTCATGTATGGCCAGTGTTCCTTGGCACCTCGTTATCACCGAGTGCTTTATGTTCTCACATGACTTTGCATGTTCCTCTGAAACTCAAATTACCTCAAGACAGCAGTGGCATTAAAGAGCAATGGCAGATACATGCCTTTTTAATGCCTCTATTATAATCCACATTCTGGCAAATCAGGGAGATGATATTTAATGGCACAGACACAGCAGAAACTCCCATGATTTAGTGCTCACATCCACGTGAAGCAGTGCTAGCAGGGGGATGCTGAGGCACTTTCAGACTGAGGCAAGAAAGAAGAGAAAAACCCCTTAATGAGTAGAATCTGACATAAATATTAGGAAATAGATCTATATTTTATAAAGGCCATTCTATCCAAGACAGTTTAGGTTTCCTCCCACTCCCAGAATGAATTCACAGTGAATAAACCCTTGACTCATGAGAATATTTTACATGCAGATTTGGATTTTATGTAAATTATTTAAGTGTGTTTTAGGAAGTTTGGGCAGTGATGTAGAAATGTTCCCCTGACTGTGCATATCAGTCAAAGAAATAGCTCTCATCACCAAGGAATTCTGCAGGGGGAAAGGCTTGCCAACAGGCTCAGGACTAGACTGCAGCATGGAAAAGATGAAACTATATTATCCTATCCCTCAAATTTGTGTCCTGCTGCTGACAGGAGGAGAAGGCAGGGCCTTAGACAGGCTGTGCCCAGAAAAGCACATGGCAAACTGGGAAAGCCACACCTGGAGAACTTGGAGACACCTGTTAAGGCCATAATATCCAAAAGTAAAACATGGCAACCTGGAAATCCCAGAGAAAAGGTTAATTAAATGAAAGGGTAGGATTTTTTTGGGCTTTATCTCCTGGTCTTGAGCAAGACATTCAGATTTCTCTTCCTTTTTGAGACCCACTCAAGCCAGGACATGTTTCTCCATGTTTTAGGGTTGATAAGATGGGGGAAGGCAAGAGGTGGCTTTTAACAACAGAGAACTGAAATGACAAAACCCTTTGTGTAAATCCCTGTGAAAGAGTTCCCTCCAAAGGAGAACCCTTGAGAAAACACAAGAGAATCCTCCAAACACGGAATAGTTTGGGTTGGAAGGGATCTTAAAGCTCATCTGCCATGGGCAGGGCCACCTTCCACCAGCCCAGGTTGCTCCAAGCCCCGTCCAACCTGGCCTTGGGCACTTCCAGGCCACCCTCCCAGGGAACAATTTCTTCCTACTATCTAATCTACATCTCTTTTGGTTTAAAATCATTTCCCCTTGTTGTTAGGCTCAAGGTAATCAACTTCTAATTGTCCAGTGCATGGCAAGCCCAAAAAAACTCCCTTTGCTTTCTTGCACAACGCTGAATTTTTACTCTTTGAATTTATTTTATTGCTGATTGCCACACCTAGAACAAAGGGTGTTTATTTCACTTGAGCTGGGGTAACACTACCAAGGGAAGGAGGCTGCTTTGCTACTGTGCTGCTCTTTAGGACTTGGCTAAAAAAACAGGAGATAAAGTTTTCTCCCTCAGACAAGGCAACACATAGAAGGTGCATGAGGTTTTCTACCACTGCTGGCTGCTCCCAAAGCCAGACAACCCTACAGGGTTGGAGAAGAGGTGCCAGGTTGTCAAGGAGACCCAAAAAATACAGAATAAAAAGGCTCTTTCCCAGCTCAGGTAGGGGAAGGGGCAGAAGAGACACTCAGAGCTACTCACAGAATAGCAGGGAATTCAACCAGTTGGGAAATGTGTAATGGGATACTGAGCTGTCCCCCTCCAGACTTCTGGCTTTAATTAGATCCTTGTCCAAAATAATGGAAAGGTTTTCAGCAACTGATGGCTGATGTGGAGATTGCAAAAAACGAGCTGGGCTGCGATTAGACAGTGATATCATAGAACAGACTCAGCCCAGCCACATTCCCCTTTCCCCCCTCGGTTCTGCCAAGTGTCTGTTCTGTTATCAGGCTGAGAAGGAAGGAGATGCCTTATAAATTCCCAAATATTCTGTCTCTGCTTGGAACAGGAGGCAGGGCAAGGCTGAGGTGCATACAGTGGGCACTGTAAAGGGGTGCACACACGTTCTGCATGCAAAGCTCATCAAGCCTGGGATGTTGGGCCAGCAGCTCAGACAGCTGGCTAATAAAAGAGCAAAAGAAAAGCAGAAAGAAGGAAAAGCAAAGCAGCAGCCACCAGAGGAAGATGGAGAATTTGGTTTGGTAGTATTTGTAGGTGTTTTCCAGGTGCTGGGAATGCTTTGGAACATCCTTCCACTGATTGGAATGCTAACAAGAAAATTAACTCTATCCCAGCCAAAACAAGGACACTTCTTTTCTTCCCCAATTCTGGGAGAGTTTTTTTATGGGATGGGGTTGTTTATCTTGAAAAATCTTCATTGAGCTCACATTTTGGCTTAGTTTTCCCATGTAGGTGCTTCATTTTAGCACCAAACCCCACGTGCCCTGCCATGGACTTTCAGGAGAGCAGAAACCTTTATGGTAACACTTGTCACAACCCAAAATACCTGAGGGTTTTCAACATCAAGAGCTGTGGGGGGGTTTCCCTTAGAAATTATGCAGGAATTAATTTCTTTCCCTTGATCTGATAGAAAACTATTCCTAAAGAGTTCAATAGGAAACTATTCCTAAAGAGTTCACCATACTTGGTTTCACAAGCATGTTTTGGACACAACGGTGCACCAGAAACAATATTTCATAAATATTAGTGCAAATCAGCATTTCCTTCTGAGCTACAGTGATTCACATCAGCTGAAAATGATATGACAATAAAAACCAGAATGCAAAAGAGTTCCCTGAATTAAAATCAGGCAGCAGACAAAGGAAGCTGAGTTTTGAACTCAATACAAGACAGGAATTGTAGCTGGTGAAGGAAATAAAAACCCATCACGGCGCTGGAATTCCAGAAATGTGCTCTCCTAAGAAGAAATCCTTCTTTTAGCCTTTCTGATGGATGAGAGGCTCAAAGCACAGTGTCACTGACACAGGAAAGGAACTGCAGCTCCAGAGAGCCAAAACACAGAGCGGGCTGCCAAAAAGGCATTGCAGACTTTAACGAGACCTGAGCAGAGACTGTTTGGCTTGTCTCAGCTTCCCGAGGCTGGAAGGGTAGCAGGACCTCAGCAGAAACACCTGGAAAGCCTAGGTGGGGAGCAAAGAGCCAGCAGAGGGACTGGAGGGGGGAGGACATGGGGTTTTACTGCTGGGAAGCCCCCTGGGATCTACAAAGCTTTGAGGATATTGTTCACTTGAGAGCTTTTCCAAACATATCAGCTTGGCTTGTGGCTCCACAACTCAACAAACAAAGCTTGCTCCGCTTCCCAAAACTCTCTCTGCATCTCCCTGTGCTTCGTTTTATTTATATTTCTTCACATAGCCTTTTTTTAATCTTTGATGGTCTAGAAGCAGGAAATCTTAGAACTTTTTGAGTGGCAAATGGTTGCAGTAGGAAAGCGAGGAGGGGTGACCCCGAGAAAGGATCAGCAAGGAGATGTTGACGCCTCCTTTCTGTGTCTGCACTTGAAGAATCCCCGTTGCCAACTCCAGTTGGCTGCTGTCAGGGAGCATTACCCCTAACAAGAGCTCCAGAAACACTCCACAAACATGAGCCTGAAGTCTCTAGTGCTCCAGATCTGCAGAAAGCTTGGGGACAGTGATGTCGTGCTGCCAACAGCTGTCACAAGCAGTACAGTTTCATCTTGTCACTGGCCTAACAACCGTCTTTCCCTTTCCTAGTTTGTGCCTCGGCACATCTTCAGCTGTCATAACAGATATGTCAAGCAATATTACCCTCCCAACAATATCAGTTCAGATTACTTCCCAGAATAGTCCTCCTCTGGCCTCTCAAAGGCACGAGGCTGTTTTCTCGACTGCAGAATTAATTCAGTCTGTATCAGTGTATCTTCCCCGTAAAACACCAAATTCAAGATGTCAAAGATTAATCCAAAAGGCAAATTCATGTAAAATTGCTAAATCACAGCACTTATGTGCTGAGTTGCTGTGGAAAACTTCCCAGCTTAAGGGAGGGAGAAACCCTTTTGCTTCTGGCACCAGTGGAAACGTGGAAAAGCACGTTCTGCAGCCCTGACTGACTGCCCACAGCCTTTTCCCCACCAGGAGGATTAGGGATGTGCAATGCTCTTTTTAAGCTTTGCTGCTTCTTGATAATTCCCTGCTCCTGGACTCACAGATGGGAGGAGCAGAACAGCTGACAGAGGAATCCTCAAGGAAACAATACCTTGCCAGTGGGATAGATTTAAACATGTCAGTGGAAAAAAAAAAACCCAAAACATCTGAGATGAGGAGGAAGGGAAACTGTCATTCCAAGAGCTGAAAACTCAGCAGGAAAAGCTGGTCCTGCCCATGGCAGGGGGTTGGAAATGGATGGGCTTTAAGGTCCCTTCCAACCCAAACCATTCTGTGATCCCATGAAGGAGCTGCCACAGGTGCCAAACCCATTCCAGGACAGCTGCATTCCATTCACTCAGTGGGCTGTTCAGACCTTTCATCCCTCTGCAAACATCTGTATTTGGAAATCCTGTTCTTTCATGAACACACAGCCCTTGGTGTAGCAGAGCCTTGAACCTCCCCTGGATTTGCTGTAAGGTGCCAGCTGTGACTGGGAGCAAAGGGGAAAGGCTGACAAATCCCCTTTCTCGCTGCATGTCTCAATGTTCCCAAAGCAGGAGTGCCACAGCATGAATATTTGATTTCCACAGAGAAATTATTGCTCATGATAACGTCGTGGCTGCTCAGCACAGCTGATTTCACACTTGGGTGGTGGAGATGATGCTACAGGTCATGGAGTTGCTTTCTGCCACCCAAGATAAAAACCTGCCTGCTGGAGTCAGACCCCAAGCTGTCTCCCTCAAATCATTCCAGCAAATATAGGTTAGCTGGAGGTAGGGGAAGAAAGGAGTAATGCAGCAGGCAGTGCTCAATCTAAGGCAGGAAGAGATCAGATAACACCCAGGAGAGGTAAATGGGGTCTGTACAGAGGTAAACATGCATCAGGTATCCCACCAGTGAACTGCAGGCAAGAAAATGAAGCCTAGGCTGTCAGGATTGCAGTGAAGGCTGTTTTAAGGTTCTCTCTCTGCCTGCCAACACGTGTCATGGGGGACAATTCCATGGCCCTGCTTTGCCAAACATCTCCTCTTCTCAATGGGCAAAGGCTCCCAAGCCTGAAGAGGGACTCACGGCCAGGATCCAGCTGGGATTTCAGCACCCATTTAAGTAAAAACACATGCTCAGTCCCAGCTCTCTCCTGAACAGTCTTGAGGCACTGAAGCTTTGGAAGTGTTTGGTTGTGCTTGGTTTTTAATTTGTCTGACAAAAGCCAGTGTTGAGGAACCAAGGGCTTCAGGAGAGAAGCAGCACTCGAGTGGGCAGGGCATGAAAGACGAGCTTTGCTCAGGGCATTTTGTGCCAAGAGGTTTCTATACCCAGAAAGCCAAAAGGCAACAAAAACAGGAAGGCAAAAAGAATTGTCCTTCATCTCCCCTGTGCACAGGAACTGCTGGAAACACCCAGACAGAAGGAGGACTCTTAACAAACAGAGGAATGAGCTGTAAGACACAAAGATCCACGCCAGTGCTCAGTGTGCCTTTCAAACACCCCATTTGGGCTGCAGTGGCTCTTGTAGCAGCAACAGAGAGGACAATCCTGGCTCCTCTGAGCATGAAGGCAAAGCAAACATCAAGAAAAAAGAGTGTGGCAAGTGCCATCCTGTGCTATCATGAAGAAAGGCAGAGGAATGAGCAAAATCACTCAGCAGGTACAGGTAAGAAAATTAGTGCTTTCATTAAAAAAAGAATCATTAAAACCATAATCCCTTCAGCTCAAGAGCAGGGCCAGCTCCTGCTTCCCTCAGGTATTCCTGGCCATCCATTACTCTCAATATTTTGCTGCCCTGCATCTGATTAACTCCCACATGGGTTTGGAATAAAACACTACCAAAATCTTCATTAAAATGAAAGCAGGGATAACTGTGGGAAAGAGTCCCTCTGAAACCTTCATGGTATTTACAGTTCCAATATCAGCAACTTCTGCACTCTGGGCAGAATGAAATACAATAAAATTAATTGGAGAAATTTTCATATATAGAAAGAAAATGGAAAAGACAAGGATTATGGCTCTGAAAAACCAGGAGACTGCAGAAGCCTTAGAGACAAAGCAGAACTTCCAACCTTCTCAGTTGACTTCTGACAATTGAAAATCATCTGGAGAGTGAAGTGGGGGGATATTTCTACAGCTCCTCATGTTTGTCTTCTCCAGGACAACCCCAGGTGATGATCCCAAGCCACCAACACTGATGCCCATGACATTGAGGCTCTGCAGCATCTCGAGCCAGGCAGTGCAGAACAGCAAGAGAAGCTGTGGCACAACACGAGGGAGGATCATTATCCCACATAAATGGTCCAAATGGTACCCTGAGGTGTCAGTGGTTACACAATTGCTGGAGTGAAAAGCATCTTTGCCACGTGGTTTCCAAAACGTTCATGTCCACTTCAAGCCAGCCATTATGGCTTAAATACAGTGGATTGAATAAGTTCACTGTTTCTTATCACTTTGCACTCCAAAGTTAATATCTCAGGCTTCAATAACACCGTGACACAGTGTGTGGGTTTGTGAAGTGCTGAGTCACTATAAATGGATTTAAAATATCAACTGATAACAGAATGGGATTTTCAAGGCAAACACGAAAAAAAGGAAAGAAAAAGACTGAAAGTGGCATGAAAGGCCATTTTTCTGAGGGCTGTGGACTGGGAGGGAGTTCAGCCTGGGAAAAGGCTCCTGGGAAGGGATCCATCCATCATTACAAGATGCAGTAAGTGCAAGGGGTAGAGTATAAAGAGGCCCTGGCAGACTTTCATTTATGGAATTGCACTGTGATTGTATCTCGCAGTGTGAAGGTGAATGAGCTTGGCTGTTTGAAGGGAACATTGCTAAGGGATTGCAAGGTTTGTCTTTTGGCATAACTATCAGTCCCTGCTCAGGTTTGGTCACACTGGGATGCTCGAGGACAGATTTAACCCTTGCAAGGATAAGCACCCAGCACCCCTGAGACACACACTGCAGCTTCCTTCCTATGATAAAGGAGGGAGAAAAGGAAATCTGAGATTAAAAGAGAAACATCTATGATAATAGTCAAAAGCAGGCAGCACTAAGGGAGACAAAAGGGAAAAATAAGCAGCAAGTAGCCCTTGAGTCTAGTCCTAACTCCTCTCTACTGAAGCACCTGCAGTAGAGGGTTAGGGTTCTTCACAGATGAAGGTTTCTCTTCATCTGTGAAATGCAGTCATGGGCTCGTGCCCAGCCCTGCAGGGTACACAGTGGCACCTGGGCACGTGCCCCATTCATGTCCCCAGCCCTGTGCAGGCTGGTGCTGGAGGATAAATACATCTTCTAATAAAAATCTTAAATAAACCCCTCATTAAACCCAAAGTTTAATGCACAACACCCCAGAATACTCTCCTGATGGAAAACCCTAGCCAAGGGGTTAGCCTGATTACTGTCATCAACACAAAACACCTCATCTCAGCAGCAGCAGAGAAGGACTTGCTGATTGTTGTGTGTTCTGCTCTTAAGAATTCAGGAAGAGGAGAAAATGACATTATCAGGTGAGAGAGCAGATCCAGAGGGGAAATGGGAAAGCCCAAACCGCTCCTAAATAATAATCCATCTTAATGTGTGGAAATAAAAACTATTTAAGTAACGAACTAAAAATACATTTACTGCTGTCTGTGTAAAAATATATAACACTATATTGTGAATTCATTTTAGAAATGAATCAGTACCTTTATCTTTTCAATAAAACTCTCCTGTAAACTTGTTAGGCATGTATGGAACTTCTGGTGTTCTGTCAGGTATTCATGCTTTAGCAGTTCTAGACTATTTCCAGCAGCTATGACATTCTATTGAAATAGTCAGGATTAATCACCTTTTAAAAAGTAATTTAGCCAGTAATAATGAATGAGGGACAGTGTAAGCACAGATGAAGAGCTGGCAGCAAATGGCCTCTGGTTTGTTCTCACTCACAGTAAGATCCCAAGCACTCCTTTAAAAATGTTATAATTACAGCCCCACTCTATTCCATCACATTTGTCCCATTTCATCCAAAGGAAAAGCTCAGAGTCATGTGATGGGCTGCAGATAAATAACAATTTTGACTTCTTGTCAAGTGTGAAAACTATTTTTACACAAAGTATTTATGTAAAGAAACAAGATGCTGCAAAGTCAATTCATTACTGTCTTGCAAGTCATTATTTCAATGGAGCAACCCCCAAACTGACATTTTTAGTGGCCATTTCTGCAGCTCTAAATTTTGCAGTGATTCTACAGCTCTGACTTTGCCTGTTCCTGCATTTCCAAGCTGTGATTTGGTTGTCTGGGCTGCATTTTACTGAAGACACCTTGCCAGCTGCCCACTGTGTTTGCAGTGTCCTGACTGCAGCATTTTGCTCTGCCCAGCCTTTCTTTCACTCCCATATTCACTGTTATACCTGAATGGCACCCACTTGATTCACACAGTAGCAAATTGAGATTTTAAAAGGGAATAAATGCTGGATATTCTGCCACTGATACCAAAAGGCTCACTTTGTGAGCAGCTGCTGAGCTGGAGACAGGTAAGTAACAATGATAATAATACAACTGTATTCCAAATCAACACAACAAAACATGTTAAAGAGGCTAATCCAAAAACCAAGAGAAGCTGAGATGGTGTTATATCAAATCCAGGATGTTTAATAGCCCAGCCCTCATTAATTTAAGAATATTTCTTCAAGTGCTCTCCCTACCCAGGATGGAAGAGCTTAACCTGGATTCAGGACAAAAGCCCCTGATCCTGCATTTTTTTAAAGGCTCAGACCTTTAAAACAATTATAAGCAAAAGCAAGTTTGGGAACTTAATCTTTGTCAGCATTGCTGGAGGAAAATAGGTCATGTCAAGCAAACCTGATTTCCTTCGTTGATATGATTACATGTTTGATTTATAAAGATGATTACATGGTTTAAAGTGCTGTAAGGCACTCGACATACTAGTGCACTGAATAAAGATCCATGTCCAGGAGAAGCTCAGTGAAACAGGGATTAGTAAAGCAGGGAAATTCCAAAAAGGACTGTCAGCAAAGAATGCTCTTATTCAGCTCCAGGTGGAATTCCACAGGCTTTTTTTTTTTGGGGAGGTGCTGTGTTATTCTGCACTGCAACCAACAATTCTGAGGTAAATAAATAATATGTAGGGTATTCAAACTTGGAGGGAATTTCATGTGATGACAGAGAAAGGACTATGCTGTTAACTGGGCCACCATCCCACAAGGGATGGGTTTTTCCATGGAAAACCACCACATCAGTGGTGGGTTTGGGTTTCCTTAAACAAGTATGAATGTGGCATAAACTCCCAGAGTGGTGAGAAAGAAGAGGGGAGTTTTCTCTTGGAAAGCAGAGACTTTCCACACAAACATCTGCTGTCCAAGGCTCTGGACAGGAGAAAAAGAGACCAATGAAACAATTACCAAAAATCAAGGGAAACAGGGAAAGTGGCCCCAGATAACAGAAAAATGAGACAATTTAGTGAATGGTTCAAACTAGAATTACAGATCATTTAAGAATACAGAGAGAGAGGAGTTTAACACCTCTAAGGGAAAAAATAGAGATAAATATTCATAGAATCACAGACTGGTTTGGGCTGGAAGGGATCTTAAAGACCATCCAGTTCCAATCTCCTGCCATGAGGGAACTGGAACCAGTCCAGTATAGGCACAGCTGAACCAACCCAGTGGTCTGCAAGAAGGGAGAGGTCAGAGTAGAGAGGGCAGCAGTTGCACCTCATGTTCTCTACATAATGGGGTGTAAATATCCCAACAGGGAGCAGAAGGGAATTTATCTATTATTTAAGGTGCAACTTCAAACTGAGAACAAAGATGGGGAAGTATTTCAAGGAGGAAAAGGCTGCTGGGAATGCACCTCCCAGGGAAACACAGCCTGAGTTAGGAATAATGGGCAGAGGATGCTCCAGCCTGTTTCACATCCTTGGAGGGCACAGAGAACAGCGAGTGGAGGGGCTTGGAGAACCCCAACATGCTGCTAAACACCCATTCCTAAAATAGTTTTAAAGCCACCCATTTCCTTATGCAGAGGACACAAAGCTGAGGAGCATTGGTGCCAATAAATCTGGTGATTGCTCCTGCCCAGAGTCCTCTCTGGCTTTAATGAAATCCTCCTCCACCACTGGTGTGCTTGTTGCCTGGAATTACTGCACATCCATCAGGTTATTGTGGGGCAAGATTTAAAAAAAATGCAGCAGGGAAAGCTGACTTTTTAAAGAAATACATATATATCTGTTTAAATTATACTGTTGCCTGAAAACGCCATGAGTCAGTCAGATCATGGATTATTTTCCAGTAAGGATTTTGGCTCCAAATGAATGTGAATTCTCCCAAACACCCCATTTTCCTTTGGATAAACAGATTGGGCACTGCTTTTTGAATGGCCAAGTAGCAGATGAAAGTGTTTAGAGTGGCTGCCTGGGAATGCAAGGTATTCCTGGCTAATGAGACAGTGCAGAGCAGAGATTTGATAGTCCTTTAACCAAACAGCATTGCTTTGACAGGAACCTTTCAAGGTTAAGTGTGGAGAGCAGCTCCAATTTATGCAAACAAAACCTGCCCTGATTCTTTGAACTGATCACATCTATTTTCCATCTCAAGTGCTATCTAAAAACATCAGATCCATCTGATTTGCCCTCTTCTCCTCTCTCTGTGCTGAAAAGAGTGGTGGTGCTTCCAGGAAAAGGTCCAGGAAGGTGACCATTGTCATTGTCAAATGTGCTCATTTTAACAACACAGAGGAGCGAGTCAAATGAAAAAAGACTTAAAGAAAATATCTCTCTCTGTGATACAAAATAAAAAAGGTGCAACCACTGATTCTTACTAAACACAATCCAACTCAATATTTATTTTGCTTTCTTGTTGCTTTACTCTCCCTCTTCCAACACCCTTTTGAAAGGGTTTGCCCAGAAACTCTGGTACCACTGTAAATTTTGTCACAATTTAATGAGTCCTTTGAAGCACACCTACTCTTCCTACAAGAACTCATTGGAAACAGGATTTATTACCTTGCTTTTCATTTCATCAGCCAGTAATCAAATCCTTAATGTGATAATATTAATGCCAAGTAGATTTCACAGGAAGAAATATGGACACATGTTCCATATGGTCCATTCTTCCTGTTTCTTGACTCTCCCTGAGAGGGGAGAGAAAAAAACCCCAGAAATCCAAAGGCAACGTTTGATGCTCTTTTTGAATGTTCTCAATGATGATGCAAGAAACAAAAAAGGTAAGAAATCAGCATTTTTGTTTTCTGGCTACCCTAGATATGAAAATTTAAATGCTGTGAAATTGATAAATCAAACCAGAATGTGCTCAACACAAAATAAGGAAGGTGCAACCTTAGTATTTAATTTGCTTTCTTGGTGTGTTCCCCTGGCTGTTCCAACATCCTTCCTTTCTAAAGCTCTCCCCTTCACCACCAAGGCTTCTGGAGGTATAGACATATATATTAACCATCTATTTACATAATAATTCTACCTTCAAATCACAGATATTCACCTTGGAAATGAAGAGACTTGTACACACACAAGGGAAAAACCATCAAACACCAGTCGAAGGCACACTTGGCTCATTGTTGGAAGATGCCCCATGAAATACGACATCAATAAATACATTTCATTCCCTGCTATCCATCAAAATAAGGAGAAGCTGTCAGGAGTTTGGCTCAATGAGGTGTGAGAATGCAAAAGGAGCAAAGCTAGAAATGTGGCTGCAAGAGTTTAACAGGAGCCCCTAAATTGAATATTGGTTCCCCTTTGCTGGCGAGGCAAACACGAGGGTGGGCACTGTTTGCACTGGCACTTGCAGGGAGACATTTGCCATCTGCTTGGGGGAGGTAAAGGCAGTGCAGAGAAAAAGTCAAGATCTCTCTCTGAATGTTAAATGAGTTGTTGCTGTTGGAGAGCAGATATTCCAACTTCAACTGCCCGGGAAGGTTGTTCTTTCTCTCCCTTTAAACAACCATTCTCTTGTTAATACACTATTCGATTAGAAGTAATGCAGCAGAGATGAGAAAATCTAAAGCCACTGGAACATTTACAAGTTAAAAGCAAAGGTTTCAGATGCTGCCAATGAATTGCAATTCTTATCCCAAGGTATGTCTGCTTACCCTGACCAACGTTCACTTTCAACTCTGTAAACTATTTTTTCCCATTTCATGTATATTTATGAATAGACTATTACTGCCAAATTCCTAGCTTAGCTATCCTTGCAGAGCTTAATACATATTCAAAAGTCACAGCTGTGACTGGGAGGAGATGAGTATTTTTGTGGAAACCAATTTTTCTCACAGATCAGGATGTATTTCCTTAATTTATTGTCACGGGCTTGTTAAACCATCTTTTAGATCCTTCCCCTAATGCACATTTCTGCAGAGTAGGGATTGCAGCTCAGAAGGCTCCTACAACTGCAGCCCATGCTGGTTTAAAGCAAGATTTCCTTCAATTCTGGGATACCCTGGGCAAGAACACTTGGAACAAGTAACAAAACTCCCCAATTATATGAACATGCAGAGTGCTGATGCCTCTCCCACAGTATCTGTGACAGTCATTATGGCTGCTCTCAGAAATCACTAATTAAGTTACTCAGTAAGAAGGATAAAGGATGACACCTGAAATAGATTTAACTCAGGATAAAAATCTCTCTGTATACCACAGAATACCTCGTGCTTTATAAATTTTGGGAAACACCATCTTCTGAGGGAGAAAAAATAAAGGAAAATTTACTGTTCATCATTCAGTCAACTCAAAAAGTGACTTTTAAATCTTGTTTTCACTGAAAAATGTGATTTTGGGGCTAACTGTAAATGTCTGATGCAGGTGATGTTACCCATAAGTGTTTCCTCCCATCTGGAGGGAGGGTTTTGTGGTAGCATAAAAAGGGTGAGTTTGTGTAATACATACACACCAACCTCTAAAAACCCAACTGAATGTCAGTAAAATCTAAGGCTGGACCCATAAAATAATGGACACTTTGAAGTGGCCTTTCCTATCACTGATGGGCTTTGAGATGAAGGTGCCAAGGCCATGAGAACCCCCCAGTGAGACCAGCACTGCCCCCCATCCACCCCTGCCTCAGAGATGCTCCTTCCACCTGCCATAAATCCCATTTATCCCACTGAACTCACACATCCTGACTGGTGGGTTATGAATCCCATGTTTTAAACCTTAGCTTGGGTTTAAATCCAAAGGAGTTAAACCACAAGGAGTTCTGGCTTATCCAGGCACCAGGAATAACCAGGAGGGAGCTGGGGGATGGATGAACTCCCCAGAACCTTCTGTGTGCACCAGACAAGCATCAGACAGACATCCCAAACTCCCATTTCCTTTGCTAGGCTGGACAAGCTCAAAGAGCAGTAATTGTTAAGCTCCACCAAGAGATGCAAAGCATAAAACATCTGGCAGCGAGCTGAGCTCTGTCCTGGCAAACAGGAGAGCTGCGATGGTTCTGCACACTTTGCACATTCCCAAGGCAATGGCACTATCTCTGGAGCCTGGATTTGCCCAAGAGCATTTTCAGCTGCAGCCTTTGCTAACCATCTGCATGTGTGCAGCGTGGATTTTAAAAGTAATTATTGTTGTAGAGTTCCAAATTGCTGTTGCATAAAATAGTATCTCTTTTCCAGAGAAACTGCTGGGGGTGGTGTCAATCCCCAAAGCATCACTTTTGGTCCTCAGGCCCCCCCAAAGCATCACTTNCCCCAAAGCATCACTTTGGGTCCTCAGCCCCCAAAGCATCACTTTGGGTCCTCAGCCCCCAAAGCATCACTTTGGGTCCTCAGCCCCCAAAGCATCACTTTGGGTCCTCAGCCCCCAAAGCATCACTTTGGGTCCTCAGCCCCCAAAGCATCACTTTGGGTCCTCAGCCCCCAAAGCATCACTTTGGGTCCTCAGCCCCCAAAGCATCACTTTGGGTCCTCAGCCCCCAAAGCATCACTTTGGGTCCTCAGCCCCCAAAGCATCACTTTGGGTCCTCAGCCCCCAAAGCATCACTTTGGGTCCTCAGCCCCCAAAGCATCACTTTGGGTCCTCAGCCCCCAAAGCATCACTTTTGGTCCTCAGCCCCCAAAGCATCACTTTGGGTCCTCAGCCCCCAAAGCATCACTTTTGCACTCTTTTCACATTGTGTGTGTTTGTTTTGTCTCAAAGACAAGCAAACAATTCTGATTGAAGTTTGGAGGTCCCTTGCTGGTGGCAGCACTTGAAGGGAAAGGTTTGGGGGGTTTATTTCCATGTATTTGGGAATATTGTCTGTCCTGAGCAAAGCCTACAGAGGTTTAATTCAGGTGGGGTTTTGCAGGGGAAGGAGCATCATTTGGGTGTGTCACTCTTTTTCTCTTCCTACTGAATAAACCCCACTGAAATTCTCATTTACAAGGGAAAACCAAAGTCTACAAAATGCATTTAAAGGCTGACCATGGGCTAAGGTTCTGCTGTTGCCTTTATTGTTCTTTATAATATTTAATTTATTGTTCTCTATGCCTTGTTTTCTTGGAGGGAGAGGTGGGTTCAGTCTAAAGCCTTCTGCTGTATAACTTGTAATTTAAGTAATTAGGAATGCCCATGGTTGCTAAAATATTTATAAACTATAAATAAAACAACTGAGTAAAACCAACTTGGCTTCAAACAACCACTTTCAGTGGGCAGATTCATGGGGACAATAAAATTAAAGCTGTAGTTAAAACCCCTTCATGACAGAAACCTCCCCAGAAAACTTAGTGAAGTCTCATAGGCATTTCAATTTTTCACATACCTAAATCAGGGTAATTTCTCATCAGCCCCAAAAATAATTGTTCAGCACCTCAAAACTAGGGGAAAAAAAATTTAAAAAGTGACTGAAGGCTGTTATTTTCCCTTGATTTTGTTTTAATTTCAGCCAAGAGGATGGCTGGCAGTGAAACCCATGTAATAGCTCATATATGAAATGCTACACCTTTGTGGCCTCAGGCAAACACATTTTTTCTGGTGGCTAAACAACAATATCATCCCACTAACACGTGTAAATTCTATTCCTTCCTGCACAAATCCCATAATTATTTTTGCAGGCTTTGATAAACAGCATGAATTCTCTATTATGCACGGTCCTCCTCTCTAATGAATAAATTTGCCTTTTAAAGTCCTAAGCCCTAAGAACTGAGCAGGGAGGAAACACCAGGAGCAGGAATAGGAACTGTCTCAACAAGCTGGCTGGAAATAAGGTTAAAAAAAATAATTTCAAACTCAAAATCCAAACCCCTAAAGTGTATTCAGAGTTTGATAATGATTCCCAAATGAGGCTGTTCGATATGTAACACCTTCAGACAGCTGTAAATTTGATTTACAGCACTAACAGCCACAGCAGTGATTTCTGATCAGGAATTACCAGTCCTATCATGTCTGCTACATTTTTTATTCATAGTTTTCTCTTTTTCACATCCATTTAAACAGAGTTGTATACTATTTTTATCTAAAATGAGAAAACTATCAATTTGAAGGAAGAGCAGAAATTAATATATTTGCTTTTGAACTGCAATCCCTTTTCTTTGCCAAGAAAGTTTTAAGATTTTGGATCCAGTTCTATTCTAGGTGCATCCAAATGCCTTTAATTCCACTCCCTCACCCACACCCCCTGAGAGCAACCCAAAATTTGGTCAGCACAGTGGGGTTACAACGAATAAAGATCAGCCTGGGTGATTCAGGCTGCAGAAATTAGGGAATTGCTTCAGGAATTAAACAATATAAGGTGTATCAACCCCCCAGAAGTTTGATTCTGTTACTCTATTATTACTAATTATTGCTTTGAAAATAAAGTCAGAGTACATGGGCTACACGTAGAATAATTTCTCCTTATGCTAAATAAACTAAACCAAAGAATCCTAAAGAGCTTTTGGTCAATATCTCTGATTTATGGCTTTGTCATAAAAGATTCCCATTTAAAAGGAGACAAATTATGACACCAAAGAACTTGTACACTGTCTGATATACTTTAAAAATCAAATCAAGTGATGGGAACCCTCTTAGTCCCTCCACTGTGGGAACTCGAGGTGGTTCTGTGTATCTGCATCGTCTCTTCAATGACACAGTTACTGCAGATCAACAATTTCTGCTCCTCTGTAAACAGAGTTCCCTTCAAAACTTCGTGAAAGTATGAGAAAAGTGCACTAACTGAAAATATTGGTTGAAAATTGGATGTATTACAGTGATCTGATTGAAATATCTCTCCTATCAAACTCTCTTCCTGTGCTAACTGCTCATGTCTGTTGAAGTGAGGTCTCTTTGTAGTTTTCCCCTTCTGAAAAAGTAGTCCAGGAAAGAAAAAAAAGCCAGGAAATGATAGATTAAAAAAAGCCAGGAAATGATAGATAAAAAGCTGGTGATTCCCACCTGGCAACTCCTCTGAGTGCTCCTCCAAAGAGCTGCCCCACAGTGTGAGGCAGTGTCACTACTCATAGAATTGTATTAAATCAGGATCTAATTCAATTACAGCTGCTCTCCATATGATCCCTTCCCTTCACTGGAGAGAGAGAGAGGATTTCCCTCTTCACACTTTTAAGGCAGACCTTGTGGGTAATGGGATTATTCAGCAGTGGGAGATGACAGACAATTCAAGTCTTGCTCAAGCAACCCCACAAATCTCAGCTCACGTCACCCAGATCAAAACACAGCGCTTCAAAAATGCTGCTTTTTGTAAAGCTTTCTTGATTTCATCCTCCTTTCTTGGTCTCAAGTTTGGTTTGGGAGCACAGCATCCCTGAGGATGGAAAAGCCCTCCCATGCCCACCTTGTCCCTGAGTGCCATGGCCACTTGAGACTCAAGTGCATAATAACTTATGAAGTCTGAGTTTTTGGGGGGCTTCCCCCAGCCACAGTGGATCAAACCCATCACTTTGTCAGGACTGACCACCCCTTCAACCCACAGACATGGAAGTTACAGCTACCAACTTTCATCTCTGGATCCAGTGGGTGATGACCGTGTATCCTCTTAGGACCTTTTTCCTTTCTTTCTCTAATAAATTTCCTTAAATATTATTTTTGTGCTTTGCTACTCCTGTATTACTATAGATAACAACACCCAAAACAGCAACATACCTGCCTGCCTTTGAAACAAAATTGTTCTAAAATAAACCCTACCTACATATGTTTATAAACACTGATTATTTGGTGTAATTTCTCTCCAATCCAAGTCCCAAGGGACTTATTAACAAGAACCTGGGTCACCCTCCCCTTCTGGGGTAGGTCCTAATAGAGTCTTGCATCAATAGCCACACTTCAAACAATAAGAGAGAGCTCAGAAAAAATTGCCAGCTCTGACCTGTCACCTCAGTGGTTTTATCCCCTCTGTGCACAAGAACAAGGTTCAGTGTTCATCAATCATTACATTTTTACAGAAATACACCTCTAGTGACATTTGGGTTGCCCACCTTTTGGGGAGGCCCAAAGGGCACAAAAATGCTGGGGAGCTAAATGAAGACAATTATAGAATAGAATCACAGAATAGGTTGGGTTCAAAGGCACCTTTAAAGGTCATCTAGTCCAGCCCCCTGCCATGAGCAGGGACACCTTCCACTAGAACAGGTTTCTCCAAGCCCCATCCAACCAATTAAAAAGATACTCATTGTAAAATCAGTCAAGTTGATGATGGTGCCTCAAGGCAGAGGAGAGAAACCAAGTCAGCAGTACATCACACATGGAACCCTCTGCCCTGCCAAGAAACCTTGGGTTGGAAGTGCTGGAGCAGCCCCAAACACTGCTCAGCTTTGCAGGAAACCCTCCTTTTGGAACAGGCTTTTTGGTTCCCCCCAGCACAGGGGACAGTGGATGTCAGAGAATCACAGAATCATGTTGGGAGGGAGCTTAAAACCCATCTCATTCCACCCTGTGCCAGGGACAGGGACACCCTGCACTAGCCCAGGTGGCTCAGAGCTCCATCCAGCCTGGCTTTGGGCACCTCCAGGCTCTGTCTCTCTCCTCTCTCACAGTCCAGCCTATTTTTTGCCAGGGACCATCCCTTGGAGTTATTCCAGCACCAGAAGGGCAGGATGCTGAGCACCCCCAGTCCCAGCTCCCTGCCCCAAACCAGCAGGTTCCCTCCTGGAAACCCATTGCAAATCCAGGTCTTTTGTACCACAAAATCATCTTGTTCCTGCAAGGCTGTCCATCAGAGTACATGAAATTATTACAACTCCTTATGGGTGTAGAACTTGCCTGCTTTTCTGGTGTATTTCAGTCTAAAAGCCAAAAAACCCAATCCTCTGACTGTCTGAGGGCAGGAAGATGACAGCAAATTCAGAGCAAATCAAGAATGGAGATATCTGCTGAAGGGAAGGTGGTGAGAGTGAAAGGGAGATACTTTCACTCAGCCTGGAGTAAACTCCTGCTTTGGATTAATGCCTATGAACCTGCTGAGCATCCCCCCTGTGGGAAGTGCCCCTGGAGGTGGCAGGGCTGTCCCTGCTGCTGTGGCAGCTCCTGTCACTGGAGGGCACACTGCCTCTGCTTTCGCTGCCTCTCTCAGCCTCAGCAGCATCATTTGGGCACACAGAACGGTTTTTTCCCCCTTTATAAAAATATGCTTTATCTCCCCAAATTATCTGAATGCACATGTCTTCCTTTTCTAATCTCTGCCTGCTAAACTGCAAGGGAAAAAAAAAGGCAAAATGCCCCAAAATAAGGAGCTGAAAAAGCCCAGAGTTTTTATTTCCTGCACAGCGTTCCAGACAGTGTAACTATTCATTAACTTTAAAGTATACAGTTGAAAATTCTGTTTTTTCTTTTGGTCTCGGCTTTACATCCTGGAGTTCATTTAGCCCCAAACCAAATCCCTGGCTCTGATTCTATGCTTAATATTAGGAAAATCAGGCTTCCATCCATGGAGACAGTTATGCTTGTTCAGCATTTCCTGTAGGTACTCGGGGAAAAACCTGACCCAGGTAAAACTCCTTCTTATGGATATGCATTTTTGAACCCAAAGAAAATCCTTTTGCACTCTGTCTGGGCTCCTCTGGCAGAGCTCTCTGGGCTGTTGAGCATCCAGATAGTGTGAAAAAAATTACAAAAGAATCAAAGGGGGGAAAAAAAAATCCTAAATGTTTAAAGCTCCCAGGATAGAAATAACAAAGCAGTGAATTCCCTGAGACCACCTGTCTGATGCAGCCCATAGGGGGAATTGCAGCCCTCTGTTCTCCTGCCAGGTTCCTCCAAGGAGGAGGGAGACCTGAAGGAGGAGACCACAGAGGCAAATGCACCAGGAGATTCTTCCAGAACGAGCCCTCTGTGTGGTTTCTCCTTCCTGCCACAGCCCATGAGATGCAAATCTGAGCCACCCAGGGCCAGGAAATACGTTTCACAATGCTCATGGTCTCCTCAGTGCTTTGGAAATCATATCGTGACCCATGGCTCGGAACACTTGGACACAACTACTGGAGAAGCTTTTTGGAAAGCAATTTCATTAGCACACAATATTGGCCTGGCTCTGCCTGAAAAGTCAATGGTAAAGCTCACAGTGATTTTAATGAGAGAAGAAGTAGGTCAGTACTGGAAAATCTCATGCACAGCCTTTATATTCTGTCACTGATTCCTTGTGATCCCCAGAGAAGGAGGAATAATTCGGAATCTCCACGAGCAAAGCAGGGGAGGCAGTTTTACTGCCCGAGCTGGGGGCTTTGCACAATGTGTAGAAAAGTCCTTTACAGCACAAGAGCTTAACTGTGACACTTGCAAATAAATGGCAAATACATCTTTGCTGGTGCCCCAGTATTTCGGACCTGCAACAAATCTCCTTTCAAGAAAAACAAACCCAAAAGAGCCCCAAGTTCAGGGAGTTTGGATTGAGATATGAGTCAGTGCAACAAGTTGCACGTAGATGTAAAAGCTGCTGGAGGACACACAGGAGTGTCAGCAATTCACTGCCAGGCCCTAAAAGCATCAATTCTTAATCCCCTGCCCAGAGGAGGTTCTAACACAGCCCATCCTGTTCACACTCCGAGGGTTTCTCAGCTCCCTTCACAGCCTGGGCTTGTCTTTGCTCCAGTGTTATTTGATGCCACATACCTCCCAGCCCAGCCCCTGCACGCTTCATTTATTAATCTGATCTTATTTCCTCTGCAGAGGAGGAAAGAGAGCATTCACAGCTGATGGGTGTTGAACAGCTGGGGTTCCTTCCAAGCCTGTTCCACTCTCTGCCTTCCCATGTGCTCCGGGTCCAGCTATGTTAGACAAACCTCGCAACTGAAGGAACAAATTAAACCCCTGGAATACAAACCACTGGAGACTGGCAACCTTGTGTGATTGCTGAATCTCCCTAAGCCATAAGAGAACTGTCATGGGGAGCAGCCCCCTCTTCCCAGAGCTTTCCATCACTGATATCCCCATGTCCTCTGGCACTGCTGAGCACTCCATCCCTGCTCCAGTGACACACCTCACCCCCCCGAAAAAGGGACCAGCACACCCTGCAGGGCTCTGCTTTACTCCCCAACACATCCCCATGGCTTGTGCTCCCCACTCTGTCCCAGGAATGGGATGGTCCTGCAATGAGGAGGATGAATTGGTTCCCTTAGTCAACCCAAGAAGGAGCCACTGGGGGAAGAGCAGGTAGGTGGCTCTAAACTGGGGGAAGAGCAGGTAGGTGGCTCTAAACTGGGGGAAGAGCAGGTAGGTGGCTCTAAACTGGGGGAAGAGCAGGTAGGTGGCTCTAAACTGGGGGAAGAGCAGGTAGGTGGCTCTAAACTGGGGGAAGAGCAGGTAGGTCTCAATTGTCCTTCAAGGTCACCTAACTCCCCTCCAGAACTGCATTCCAAGCCATCAGCTCCCTACCAGTGAGGAACAGCACAACAGAGCATCTGAGATTGGATAAACACAGCTAATTCTCGAGGGAATCATAATTGTGACAGTGAAATACGATGATCTACGAGGTCAAACACTTTCTTCAACGCAACACGCTTTGAAATTACATCGAAAGCCTGACTTAGACAGATTGCAGGGAACTGATCCAGCACTGTGGTCAAAGGGAAAGTTTCCCCAAAGAAATCAGGCACTGCACTACACAAGACTTGCCTGGACAGAAGCACGGACACAAAAATAATTTAGTGTTTATTCTGACTTATCTCCCTGGGTTAACATCATTAGCTCTGGTCCATGCTGGCATACCAAGCAAATCTTGCATAGATATTTTCTTGTAATACAAGATGAGGCCTTAAAAGATAATCTGAAAAGTCAAGTTCAGGTCAAGGTGAAAACCCAAAATGTTGATATTGACAGTATTTTTAAAGCTCCACCTGTAGATAATTTGTACCTGGGAAAGTCATATTTTCTATTCAGCAGATAAAATCACCACATTACAAAAATAAAAAGCTTTACTTTCAGGGAGCCCAACTTTTTAATGCTTAGATATTCAAAGAGGTCACAAAAGCTCACCCAATATCCTAGACCCCTGATCTTTATATTCCCATCCCCAAGTGACTAAATTATGGTGGTGCTTGATAAAATTCCAAGGGATTGCCACTGTCACAGATCCCTCCACCAGCCACAGATTTCCAAGCTGAGACAAATTATCTGCAGATATTTGTACTCACTCATCGACCTCTGTTTTACAGGAGAAATCCTGTGTTGCTACCAAAATACATTTTAAAAATAAAAAGTGTTTCTTTGAAACTAATTTCTATAGATGAACAATCTGGGCTAGTGGAAGGTGTCCTTGCCAAGATGAGCTTTAAGGTCTCTTCTAACCCAAACCATTCTGTGCTTGTATGACCATACAGATAAAATATTAATCATAAATTAAGCACAGTGGCAAGCTGGTAAATGACAGTTGGATATCATTACCCATCCAGATGTTCTGGAAGTGATTCATTACAGATACATTCTGTAACTATAGAGATAAGGAGTGAAACTCAATGTCTGGAACACATTTTGCTGACCACGTCAGGATTCAAAGGTCTTCAAATGTGACCAGGTTAGCAGCCCCAGACACTTGGAGAAGACACTCTAATATAGAGTCATTCTGGCAGGCTGATGCACACATTAAAACACAGAATAAGTGAGATGGAATTTAGTTAAAAAAGAGGTGCTGGCAGCTGCAAGATGTCAGCTGTGCTTGGAGTTATAAAACACTCTTTTGGGGAGCACAACCCCCCAGTTTTCAGTAATTAACACAAACCCCAGGCTAAGTCAGTAATGCTAGCCAAGGGTGATAACATGAGCATATTTTATTAGTAGAACATCATCTATTTTGCTTTTTTTACTGGCATACAACATTATTGCTTACATTCTTTTATGGCATCTGAATTTGTACTATGGACCTACACGCTGCTCCACCCTCAAAGCACAAGAGCTCCTCTGTACACCATGAAATGTCTATCTGTTCTTTGGCCACACTGAGATTTCATACTGGATAAAGGAGCTTTATTTTCCCCTGCAATGAATTCTCCCCTTAAAAGCAGCTATTTGGAAAAAAATATTTAAGCCCGTCAAGCAGCAAAGTGTGCTAAAAATCCACCCTTCCCTGCACAGGACCTGCTAAAATCCTGCTGAACCACTCATTGCTGGAGACTCCTCCAGGGCAAAAAAAAAAGTCCTTGTAAAAGATAAAGAAAACTGAAATTTCCTATTAATATCAACAGACTTTGATCTAGAAATATATCTACAAAATGTTATTCCAGTATCACACTCTAAATCTTCGTCTCTGAAATGATGTGGATTGTCAGAACTTCATACATAAATTTATAAGAGCCCCTCTTTAATTTCATGCAAATGACAGTCCTAAATGGCCCCAGTAAAAGAGTCATTGTCTTCTGCTATCATGAATTGCAAACTTCTTGCAGTTTTTCCTGAACTCAGAAGATGAATGACACTCTGTTCTCATCACACATTCCAATGACTGTGTTCCTCTGCTGAAATATCAAGTTCCAACCAAAAAAAGTTGATGCCAAGTTAAAACTTTTAGCAGTTCTGAAAGAAAATTCCCTAGAAAGTCAGGAAATTAAATGCTTTAACATGTTTTAAATGGACCTGCTCTTCCCTAGGTGCAAATGCATGCCATAGATGTGGTGGGATCAGCAGTGCTGGGTTATGATCTGAGAGGACTTTTCCAACCTTAATGATTCTATTATTCTACACTCAGTTCAAATTCAGGATTATTTTGGAGGCCCACACACTGTACTTGGAATAACTTGTGAGCCCCAGGGTGCTGCCCACCCATCCCAAGTTTGTTATGATAATGACACTGCCTGCAATCCTTCCCGAAAAAATTACTCAGTGTTTTCCTTCAAAGTATTTTCTCAGGAGAAAAGAAAAACGGATTTTCAGACTTTATCCAGAAATTCCTGTCTTTAAGACAGAAAAATAGGAAGCCAAAGGATTTCCCAGCTCTGCTCCTGCCATCCTACATATTTGTGACTTGAGTTGATCCATGGCCAAGCTGGGTGTGAAATTAGTGGGACCCAAACTTGGCCACAGCTTGGAAGGCTCCTAACTAATGGATGAGTCTTAATTAGTCCATTTCCTAATGAACGTGTCAGGTCACCAAGGGCAAAGTGGTGCATCTTGAAAATCATCCAGAGCTGTGAGAGTCGGGTCACAGATATAAATAGTTCAAACCAATTAGCAGTAGAGAGGCTCATTTACTCCAACATCTCCATCCAAGCCTCCTGCAGAGCTTCTGTGGCTTTAGGGACACGAATTACAAGTGACAAGGACCTCACAGGTCTCATTCTGCATCATTACAGCAATTTCTCTGTGGCTTTTCAAGGGTGAGGAGGCAGAAGAGAAGGTACTGCTGCTGATAAAGGAATTCAGACCATTCAGGCCCACAGGAAAATCAGAGTCTCAAATCTTTCCCTGGAAATATTACAGAATTTGGCACAGGAAATCACCACTGTGTAATTAGTACCTGGAATATAGGATAGAATTACTACCTGTGTGATTCCAGGGCCATATGAACACCAGCAGTGTCATGGCAATAAGAGAGGTCCTTTGAGGGAATGCAGAGCCAGCAGAATATCTCTGATTGCTCTTCAAAATCAGTGATTCATTTCCAAAAGGGAAATGAAAATTGTTTCTGTCACAAATCAGTGACAGAAATGGATGGTATTGGGACACCCCACCCCTTGATACCTTTGGGTCAGAGTAAAGGTGTTATGTCCCTTCTCCATTAGGACATCCCTGCTCAAAACACACTTGTGAGTATAAATGTAAGAATCAGGCTTTAAACTCTTTATTTTACTTTGATGGGAGATGTATCACATGAAGTCTGTGTCCTAGCAACAACATAACTCTTGCTAAACTCAGGCAATTGGAAAATCAGTCAAATTCAGACACAATTAAGATTAAATGTCATAACTGGCAATGTATGAGAAATACTAGGCCTTTCCAATTTAACTTTTTTTTTTTAAAAATTCTCATCTGCATATTTGTTGCAATGATTCATGCAATGACATTAGTAATACATGGAAATAAATGAAAATTGACTTTTGCTACAATATCTGAATATTTGAGAAATATGGAGAATATCTGCTCCATTTGAGAAAATCCTCTATTCCAGAATCCTGTCCCTTCATCCCTCCTCATTACAGGGGTTTCTGTTTTCCCAGAGAACACAGAGCTGCTTCCTGCTCTACGTCAACCTCAAGAATCAACATCAGTCAACAATAAACTTGTTTCTTCAAGATCCCCGAGACAATTTAAAATTGCACATTATTATGGAATCAGCATATTTTCCAGTCCCTTAAGTTTTAAAGTTTCATTTTGCTCCCCTGTTATGAAGTAGTTTTCTTTTTACCACAAGTTTTGTAAGCAAAGGATCTATCCTGTGACCAATTTGTTCTCTCCCTTTGCTACCTGTTGTCTTCTCTCCTTCAAAAAACATCTTTTAAATTAGGGAACAGAAAAACATTGCTAAGGAGAATCCACAGGAATTGCTCACTGTTGACACTAATGCAGCTTCACAAATTAAGATGACCTTAAATGAGTAATGTCTCCCCTGCCCTAACCTATTCTTCCTGTACAATTTCTAGTCAGGAATTATCATGTCACGTGGGTTTCCTTATACATAATTCCTGACATAATTTCCTGAAAGAAAAGCCAGTTTCCCAACATCCTCTTGCAGTCCCAGCTGGGCCCTCTGCCTCGTACCTGGTGTGCAACTCCCAGGGTTAAAGCAATGTGCATATTTTAATCCTATCAATAGTTGCACTGTCAATCACATCCTTGCCATTCATCCTTTGCTTGCACTCAGGTATTATCTTAATTTTTCCTTATCTCTGGACTGCAGGAATCCCTCCCTAACAAACTCTGCTCTCAGAATCCCTCCAGCAGTGAAAACCAAACCAAGTTTGGGTGCATTTCTTGACCTCTAGGGCTGACCACAGCAACTCTGTTCTCATTCCTGACAGTTCCTGTGCAGCCTCTCTGGCCAAAAAGGGTTTTCCAAACAAAATTCCCATGGATAAATCTTACCTGAGCCTCTTTTCTGTGCCATGCCCACACAAAGGACACTCCTCAGCCCGCTGTGACCAGCCAGAAGGATCCAGAAGGTTCCAGAAGGGGGGACTGGGTGGGATTTATGATGTGTTATATGATCCAGGTGGCAATCACAGCCTCTCTGCCACCTTATTGGGAACAGCTGGTTTTGTGCCCATGTGAAAGTGAGATGAGCTAATTGTGGCACCCCCTGGCATCAGTGACCTGTCAGCAGCCAGGGGACCAAACTGCCCCTGATTCCATCCCCTCACACCATCAGCACTGCCTCTCTGATATTCCAGAGTCTCAATAACAACTTCTCTGCTGCATTCAGCTCTCTTTCACACACCTTTTCCCCTTTTTATCCCATCTACAGGTCTTTTCCAACTGATCTCTTTACATGTCAGTGCTAAACCCTTACCAAAGGGATCTCCATTTCTCCCCTTTTGCCCTAAATCATCAATGATGGTCAAAAGTCCTTCTCCAGCAGAAGACTTGCCTATAGCAGTTTTTCTCTCTGCCTACACCCTCAGACTCTTCTCTCCTTGCTTCCCTGGGTTGTTTCTCCACCTTTCATGGAACTGTTAAAGACCCTGACAGTCCTATTTAATGAGCTTGTGCTCTGCACTCACCCAAACACACCAATTCCTCAAAAAAATACACAGGAAGGCATTGAGATCTGCAGTTCTCGGAGATGTCAGCTGTCAAGAATTTTGCCCTTGCAAAATTCAGGGAACAGGGCAAGATCCACAGAGCTGAGACCAGACCTGAGGATGTGAGTCTCCTGCAGAACATCTCATGCTCTGTGTTGAATAGTTTGCCTTCGTGGAAAGTCCATACCTTGCCCTTCCAGGATCAGTTAGGTTGGAAAAGACCTGGGAGACCATCGAGTCCAACCTCTGACCAAACAACTAGACCAGAGCACTGAGGGTCACATCCAGCTGTTCCTGGGACACCTCCAGGGATGGGACTCCACCTCCCTGGGCAGCCCCAATGTTTAATGACCTTTTCTGTGAGGGAATTCCTCCTGCTGTCCCACCTGCCCCAGCCTGAGGCTGTTCCCTCTCCTCCTGTCCCTGTTCCCTGGGAGCAGAGCCCGACCCACCCTGGCCACAACCTCAAGGAAGAGAACTCTGGGATAACCAACAAAAGAGGGATTTTGTCCTTTCAGTTCTACCTCTAAACACGAGAATGTTTTCCTGCAGAACTGCAAACAGGTAAGTCACATCCTGCTCTGGTGCACCCCTAATTGCCTTAACAGGAGGTGAGGAAATAGGGAGACCTCCCAAATGCCCCCCTGCTCATAAAGCCTTTTCCAGCACCAGCAAAAGCCCTGGAGATGTGGTTTCCAGACACTGCATGATCTTCCATGGCCCCTCTGCTCCTGGAATAATTTTCACCCTGCTTGAACTTTGTACAAAGTATGCATAAAGCAGCGAAGAAGAACACTGGAGATGAGAAAAACAACCATGCTATGATTAAATATGTATGGTAATGCCAGGGCTTCTCAGGGAAGCGCAGAAAAAAGCAGCTGGCTTAATACTAAGACCAGGAACACAAGGCAAGGTATCCACCTCTCTGCAGACTTGTGATACTGTAAGCAGAGTTTCCAAGGAGAAAGCTAATATCACTGTAATATTCTCCTTCCAGGAAAATATATATGTTTTTGCAGAGCAGGATTCACGTCTGAAGCCGTACCAACAAGTAAATTATTCATAAGAGAAGAGATAAAAGACAGAACATTTCAGAGTTAGACTCCCCGAGCTCTGGCAGTGTGATCATCCTTGTACTAACTGGGCATACTGGGAATCAGAATGAACCCAAATGAAGTGGTACAAACTATGCATCTAAAATACATGATGTTGATAGGAATGAGAGCCCTCCTGTACCTACATCTCATCTTTCATGTAGAACCAGCTCAAACAGAGCTGAGCAAAGCTGCAATTAATCAGTGCTCTAACGCTGTGCCACTTCTCAATGTGTAACACCTCAATAAACCAGGACGCTCCAAGGGCTGCTGAATGTATCAATATTCAATTACCCGACCTTAATAAAGCCATTAAAAGAGAATTAACAAGGGTTTACTTAGGAAGTATCTCCATCTGACATTAGGTGGCTCTTTAAACATTTTCCAAAGAAATACAGTAAAAAGCTATTAAAATATTTATGCAATGCTTGCATTAGTTCTATTTAACTGGCATAGCAGCAATAATATCAGCAGTTTCAAATGCCTTGCTGCTCAGCACCACATGATTATCCACTAGTTATGGGAGAGAAATAAACTCCCAGTCTTAGAATTTTAATGCTTTTCATTATAAAAGAAAGATCTCCAAATCCTTCATTAAAGCTCAGAGCTTCACCAAAATTGGATGTTTCCAACTATTTGTTGAGGAACTAATAGCAGAGCAGGGTCCTGGCTGGAGTTTGTCACCAAGGCTTGGGTGGCCTTGGAGGAAAATGGGGTCTTGCCCCAAATTTTTGCTCTCAGGAGCTCAGGCAAAGCCTCCCTGCGTGGCTCAGAAAGAAAAAGGCAGATTATTTCATTCCAGGAGATTGTGCTGGTGCAGCAGTTCTGGCCTTTGGGGCTCCTCCTCTACTCCCGAGGAAGAAAAAGCCTCCCAGGACTTGTTAAATTAGCCAATGTAATGAAGTCCAATTCTGTGTTATTTGCACAGGGGACTGGAAAAGATTCCATGTTTCCATGTACATAAACAAAACCTGGCTCAGCACACCGGGGACTTAAGAGGTTTATAAAATATAAAAGACATTCCCATTAATCTGTTCAACAATTCATTCTCCAGCCTGCCCTTTCCTGCTAAGCGAGTTCATTGCTTATAAAAAATAGATATTTGCTGCTGGTGACTCACTGCTGGACCCCAACACCTTGGGCTTCTCTGGGGGGACAGAGATGCTGCCCTGGGGCACGTGGGGGGAAATGAGGGGGCAATTATTACCTCTTCCAGTTATTAGAGGATTTGGGAGCATAGAAATGCCAGTTTTGCTGGAGGAGGGGGACAGACAGCACCATTGATCTGAATGAAATTATTAGGAGGTGTGCAAATGAAACAAATGAGTGCATTCCCTGGAAAATAAAAAATAAGGCAGTTTCTCTGGTGCTGCTCAGACAATGCTGAGTGTTTTTCTTCCAGGAATTGTTAAGCCAAGGGAAAATCCTGGTTTCTTGCAGAACAGGTTGGGCAAACTCCATCAACATCAACCCATTTATACATTCAGGCATCTGTGACTTCTCTCAAGGAACTCTCACTTGACATTTTGATGGATATTCTTCTAAAGTTGTATAAAAATCTGTATTTTTTCCCTGAAGATAATAGCCCTTATTATTCAGAAAGATCAGGCAGGTGCTACTAAATAAAAACCTCCTAACAAGAACTGGCTTTGTTTCCTCTGTGAAAAGATCATTATACCAAATCACTCGGCCTCTGAGTTCAAAGAAAGCCAAATGCAGCCCCAGCTTGAGCATTATCCACATAACAGTTTGCAAAGACATTAATTTGCCACAATTTACATCCCCAAAATAAAGCCAGGAAGACTTTTAAAGATGATGAACAACTCCTCTGTGAACAAAAATTGCATGAATCCAACATAAATGCAAATAAAAGTTAAAATAGCAGCTACTTGCTTTTGATTGCTGTTTTCAGGGGACACTAAGAGCTACACTAAGAACTTTAATAAAACAATTAAATCTTTCTAGCACATTCCCTCCTCTCCTTCCCAAATATTTGGCTCCAGAAACATTTCTGTTCCACTCACTGCTGCGTTTTATTGCTGCCTCAATGCTATAACCCAGATAATAACATGGGATTATTTACTTTGTATTTAGGGGTTTTTTTTTGCTATTATGTAGGGTAAAAGATATATTCCACCTTTCACTCCTTGTGTAGCACTCCAAATCCCTGCTGCCTCATAAATTACATTTTGATTTGTCCAACTAAAGCTGCCCAAGCTACCAAGGGGGTCTGTGGAACTCCTTGAACTTCCACCACTCCAATCCCCACCTAGATCAGTCCCAAATCTAATCAAGTCACGCTACACCTACAGGCACCATGAGAGATTTGCCCATTTTTCAGCCAAATTCCAAGGCTCTGAACGTTCCTATTTTCATTTTGGGCCCTCTGCCACCTTCAGGCACAGTCCCCTTCCATGCAGGGACTGCAAGGGCATCCCTTCCGAGCCCATTTCCACACATCTCACACAGGACACGGTGCTGCACACGTAAGAGAGGGAAATAAATGTGTGCCCTGGATTTATGAGTCACCCCAATACATTTATTAAGCACTAAGTTGTGCTTTTACAACTGGTCTTCATCAAAGATATTTTATCTGTCAGCCACAGCGTCATCTCTCCTAATGACTCACAGGGAAGACTCATCCCATTTAGCTCCGTTTCACTGGCTCATCAGCCTCTTGTTCTCCAGGGGCAAAGCTGCTCTTTGCAGCATGTTCAGCCCCCAGAGAAGTGGCCATCAACTCCAGCTTCTCATTAGGTAAGAATCAGCTCATCAGGACTGCCCAAGGAACTACTGATGGTGTGATTGAAGGAAGGGAAGACATCTGCTTGGGATTATCCAGCGTGCTGTTTCCAAACTGATAAGGCATTTAGTGTTCCCTTGGAAGGGGGAAAAAGGAGCTGGGGGATGGTTGGGAGGGTGTGGAGGGGTCTGTTTGACCTGTCACTGGGGAGGGGACACAGGGCAAGGAAGGATCAGTGCTGTGGGAAAAGGCAGAACCTCCCTGGAAACCACATCAGTGCAAGCCACAGCACACAAAAGTTCTGAGCTGTATTTGAGGGAAAGAAAACTGTGATTTCCGTGGTTCAGTTGTAAAAATATCTCTACTTCCGTTTCCTAATTCCCATTCACTTGTTGGTTTTTTCCCTTAATTTCTCTAATATCCAGAATAAAACTAACATTTGTATGTATCAAAGGCATTTCTCCTGGAAAGGGGAAGCATTGCCCTAAGTCAGAGTGGGTGTGTGTCTGTACTCCTGATTAATTTGGTGAGGAAGCTGCTCCACTTCAGTTCTAAATGTCAGACACAACTTTCCTGCAGCCAAAAGTGTATGGATTTTGATCAGAGCACAGGAGACACGTCTTCTTAGTCTTTCTTTTCACAGAAAACCTGTTATAAAACATGACCTTTTCATCCCTAAGCACGAGCAGAATATGCTAGGCAGATAAAATATGTAACATGATAAAGACTCTGTTGAAACTGAGCCCTGGCTGGGGCTGGGACTCAACACAACTCTTCCTTCCCTTGGGGAGAGCAGGAGCATCAATAGGAGGAAGAGGACAGCGTGCTTATCCTGGCTGAAACAACCCAGAGAGTGCAAATATGTGGGTCAGATGGAGGAAGAGGCAGGCTCTGCTCCATCCCAGGAGGGCTGGGCAAGCACACATTGCCAAGAGCAGTCCCAATTTTGGGGGAACATCACAGTGTGCTCACATTCCCTTCTTCATGCACAAAGCCCCCTGCCACAGCAGAGGAGCAGGTAGCAAGATAAAAGCCCAGGAAGAAATTGGACCCATTTCTTGCAGGAATCTGTCTGGATTACTGAGGCCAGACATCAAAGAAGGGGGGAAAAAAAGCCCCCTCTTGCCAAGCTTATGTTTCCATATATGTATTTCCTCCCCACTCAGGCTCTTCATATGGACTCTGCTTTTTGCATCAGCCCTCTTGGCTGATATCTCAGCACTCAGTGCTCCTAACGCTGCTTTTCATCTTCTAAATGGGAGCAAATGAGTCCTCGGGGCTCTGCTGGAGGAAAATGAAATAAATAAATAAATAAACAAATAAATAAATAAACACTCTGATCCCTCCGGGTGGTGGGAGGTGACCCAGCCTGGACAGCTCTGCAGGATGGGGTGGGTTTGTCCAGCAGAGCTTTCTGCCACCCTCTGCAGGGCTGACAAACTGCTCTGTCACTTGGAAAGGAACTGACATTTTCTGGAAAGAGGCTCAGATTTAACATCCAGGAAAGTATCTGCTTCTCCTCTGAGCTCAGCCCTGTACAGGAGATTCTTGTCCTTATGTACCTTTCATTTGGCTTTATCTCCCTTTCTTTCTTCACCTTATATTCTTTTTTTATTCTGATTCTATCTTTTTCTTTCCTTTTTTAATTTTTTTTTCTTTTTTCAGAGGCCAGGCTGCCCATAGTAGCTGCAGAGGCACAGCTGTTGCAGCCCTGCAGACATTTCTGCTGCCTGAGTCACACACCAGTGGAACAGAAACCCTGACATCAGTGGGGCTCGAGCCAACCGTGCCCAAGGAAACATCCAGGAGTCACACTCTTCTCCTGATGATCCTCTCTCCCCCCTTTCCCTGGATTTAGGGAGATAAGAGGACCCCCAATATTTTCAGACAGGGGGGCCACCTCAGCTGCACCCCTGGTGGAAAAGAAATGCTTGTGGAAATTCATACACCCCTGAAAATCCCTCTCAAAGGAGTTTTGGGAAAGGGAATGAAAAAGAGAAAATAGAGAAGAAAAAAGAAAGAAGGAAGAAAGGGGGGAAAAAAAGGTCAAAGACAGACAGGTTAGACTGAAATGTTAGTGGAAGTTCCTGCACTCAGTTCCTGACTGAGATTTGTAAAGGAAACTAAGGTATGGACTCAGCATGAGAACAGGATGACAAGTTTCTCCTTAGACCCTTAAAAAAAATCCCTACACTCAGTTCTTCAGAAATGTTCATTCTTTTAAGGCTTTGGGAATGTAACAGCATCTCCCCAGGACCTCAAAACACAAACCACTTGAGACAGAATGTTGGGGGGGAAGAAAAAAAACATCTTGGACTTTCATTTATCTAAACTCCATGACCACAGCATGACAAAGCTGCCAAACCTTAGGATTTAAGCACCACTGTGGCAATATTATCAGGGGTTTGCTTTGGTTGGCTCGTTGGGTTTTTTTAAACCTGTGCTAGAGCAGAAAAAACTTGAGGACAGGAATCTTAAGGATCAGAACAAATAAGAGAAAAACACATGAAATATTGGCATGTTTGGTTGGGGTTTTTCGGTTTGGTTGGGGTTTTTTGTGTTGCAATTTTTTGTCCCATTTTGTTCTGACATGGACACACATCACCAGGACATGGGCATTCTCCTGCTGTTACATCCACCCCCTAGAGACAATCCTACAGGGAAAACTCAGGGAAAGGACAAGTGACTGAANAGAAAAACACATGAAATATTGGCATGTTTGGTTGGGGTTTTTCGGTTTGGTTGGGGTTTTTTGTGTTGCAATTTTTTGTCCCATTTTGTTCTGACATGGACACACATCACCAGGACATGGGCATTCTCCTCCTAATGCTGCTGTTATCTCTGGAATGTTACATCCACCACCCAGAGACAATCCTACAGGGCAAACTCAGTGAAGAAACCATTGACTGAAACTTAGAGTCATGGAATGGTTTGGGTTGGAAGGGACCTTAAACATCATCTCATTCCACCCCCTGCCATGGGCAGGGACACCTTCCACCAGCCCAGGGTGCTCCAAGCCCCGTCCAACCTGGCCTTGGACACTTCCAGGGACCCAGGGGCAGCCACAGCTTCTCTGCCCACCCTGTGCCAGGGCCTGCCCACCCTCCCAGCCACCAATTCCTTCCCAATATCCCATCCAGCCCTGCCCTCTGGCAGTGGGAAGCCATTCCCTGTGTCCTGTCCCTCCATCCCTTGTCCCCAGTCCCTCTCCAGCTCTCCTGGAGCCCCTTTAGGGTGTGCAAGGGGCTCTCAGGTCTCCCTGGAGCCTTTTCTTCTCCCGGCTGAACAATCCCTTCTCTCTCAGCCTTTCCTCACAGGAGAGGTTTTCCATCCCTCTGATGATCTTTGTGCCTCCTCTGGACTTGCTCCAACAGATCCATGTCCTTGGAGGAGCCCAGAGTTGGGTGCAGCACTGAATGAACCACAACACAAACAGGTGCCAAGAGCACCAATAACCTGACAGATAGAAAGTCCATCTTGTCAAATATAGGTGTTTAAAGGAAGCAATAAGTGCAAAGCCTTCAGGAGAAGTTGAGATCCTAGGATTGGAGGGGGTGTGCCAGAAAAATGCCACTAGACAACAAAAGAAGACAAATTCAAGACTCACTGGACATACTGTCACGTATTTGCTCTTATTCAAAGACACTGGACCCCTGGAACTAAACATCAAAGCTGACCCTGAGCAACCTGGTCTAGTGGAAGGTGTCCCTCCCCATGGCAGGGGGTTGCAACTGGATGGTCTTTAAGGTCCTTTCCAACCCAAACCATTCAAAAATATCTAATAGGAAAGTCATTAAAAGCAGGCTCAGCCTCAATTCTGACTTGGAAACTCCTTTACAGTCCTCCCTGTGTTTCTGAGGCCAGAGAGCAATATCCACAGACATTTCTGAAAAGCTGGAGGATCCTCTTGGTTTTAGCCTGATACCTTTACATGTGTTGTAAGGAGGAGATCAAACAGCCCAGGCAGTGCTGGGGCACTGATGGAGCAGAGCAGAATTCAGCCTTTCCCTTTGGCTGCTGCCAGCAACAGAGTGAACAAACCCAGCAGCAAAAGGATCCTGAAACCCGCCCAAGGAGCAGATATGAGGAACACATGAGGAACCCTCAGGAGGTTGGTCCAGCTGGACCCACCTGACCTTCTCCTGCCAACCTGCAGGACCACGTGATGCTCCATCACTCCTGGGCAGGACTCGGAGCATCAGCACATTACAAGGCTTCCAGAAAGTTGTTTTGCTGTCTTGTCTCCCCCCTAATTATTAATTTAAGCTCCTAGATGATTGCATTTTGCCTGTGTGCTCGTTATCAGGGCGATGGGCTGACCCCAGCCTGCTCACACGGGGAGGGAGCACACATTGCTGTTTCCTCACAGCCAGCTCTGCTCTGACCCCTCTGCTCAGCAGTGCCAAAGGGAAATGCTGAAAACCTCAAAAACCTCACACTCTGCACTGCAGAGGGAGATTAACACACAGTTCTGGAAGTGCTGTATTCAACTGCTGCAGTATATTCAGAGAGCAAAAGCTAAAGCAGGCTAATTCTTTATTAAATTGATTGCACCAGCAAGTATATTTGCTTATTATTGTTGTATCTTTAATTGGGAAATCCAGCTGTAGGATTGCTCTGACTGGCAGGCAGTGAGCAAGCAAAACCTCATGTCAACTTGCTTCAAAGCTATCATCTGATGAAGCTCTGGAAACTCAGGGCAACACTGGTGCAGAGAGAACAGGGCCTGTCCTACCCATCAGACTCATTTCTTTTGGCTGTGTGAACAAGATGTGCAGTTTCTGGAATGTGTAACCTTCCCATATTTCAGTTTCCCCAGTGAGAAAGGGGATCCTTCCCTCGGTCCTTTACACAAACCCAGGCTACAGAGCAGCACTGGCTCTCCTGGCCCCACAAATGCCCCCAGAGCCAGAATTTTGGGCTGTGAGGAGCACAGAGTCCTCTCTTCCCTCCAGGGCACCTGGCACAGCCCCAGTGTCCTGGGAAGAGAAGAAGCTTGACCATGGTAGAGATGATGTGGTTCAGCCACGAGAAGATCTCATAAATACAAATTCCAGTGTTTTTATCCTCTCCACTTCCAGCATCTTCTATCAGGATAAATATCTTCTCTCACTGTTCCTTTCCTTTGGTGTGTGTATGGAAGGAGCTGGAACTCCTTATGTTTATGGGGGTTGGAACTCTGTGATCTTTAAGGTCCCTTTCTACCCAAGCCTTTCTTTGATTCTGTGATTCTAAGGAGAGAAAAACCAGCCCAAGAAAGCAGCAGTTTTGCTCCTGCTGGAGCTCCAAAATGACACAGCCAAAGGTAGCCCCAACCACACATTTGCCAGTACCAGCCTGTGCTCATTCTCAATCACAGAACAAATCTTGGTGTCTCAATGCCCACCCTAAACATGCCATCCTTATACCAGAAAAATGTGGCAAATACCTGTCCCCCTGGAGCACAGATTGCTCATTCCTGTAGCTGTGGTAGCTGAACCTTCACATTTCACTGGGATTTAGACCACTTGACTGTTGCCATTACAGAAGGGAAAAGCTGCTGCTTCCATGAAAGTGAAACTTTTCCTTCAATTACAGTGCAATCCCAACTGTCAGCTCCCTCTGAAATGCTGCAGTACAGCTGCCAGCCCCAGCCCTTGCAGATAAAACAGGCTGAGGTCACCGTTTTTTGGCAAAGTTACAGCACGGAATTAGAATAGCAAGGATATTCTGACAGGTCCCAGTTCTCTTTGGGCTTTGTTTGTTTAGATTTGTTTCCTCTCTGCCTCTTTCAAAGCCCCTGATTCTACATAAGCGTGGCAATTCATTAGCAAATCTCGTCAGCTATTTTCTTTGGCTCTGCAAATGGGTTGTTTCCCTGCAGAATTAATCCAGCTCCAATGTCACTGGGACACCAAGCAGGGCTCCCATTCACGAAGGTCAGGCAGAAAAGAGGACAGAGCGACTTCTTTTCTTTTAGCCACAACAAGAATACAAAAATATTTCTGAGCCCTAAAGCCTCGTTGGAACATGTCACAGCAGCACTGAGCATGGAGATGGCTATTGCCTGGTTTCCAGCCCAGGGAATGCTGCTGGAACCTCCTCACTCCTGGAGCTGAGCTGCCAAAGTGACCTCCAGCCCTGGGCCATTCCATCCCAACCCATCCTGGGGCTATTGCCTGGTTTCCAGCCCAGGGAATGCTGCTGGAACCTCCTCACTCCTGGAGCTGAGCTGCCAAAGTGACCTCCAGCCCTGGGCCGTTCTATCCCAACCCATCCTGGGCACTGTGTCTCCATGGAGAGCTTGTAAATGTGCAAGGGGGACAGTGAGAGATGATCTAAACCTCTGGGGATCTCTTGGATCCGATGGGATTTATGGGTTAAGGTGGAGACTTATCCCATGGCCTGAGGTGGATTTTACCTCCTGATAAAATTGAAGAATTTTTAGTGAGGGAATGAAAGGCAGCAATCTAACCTCATATATGGCCTTGCTTATATTGCTTTGTTAAGGCTGTGCTATAAACCTGACCAAAAAGAGCATGAAGTTATGGGGAAATGAATAGTGAAGTCAGCTTCTCTGAAATATTTGAGCCTTCTCTTTGCATTTCCACGTTCCCATGGACACTGCTAGTGGCTCATCAGCCACAACCACAGAGATCTCACTCCCACTGCTCCTTCTGCAAAGCTGGACTATGAAGTCCCAGCATGAGGAGACTGTCCAGGACAGCCCTGGGATGGGGTGGATCTCCTCAGGGCATCCTCCATGCTCACCCTCCACTTATCTCATCCTTTTATCTCGACCTTCTGCAGGCTCAGGTACATGCAGGAGTCAGCAATGAAAAAGCTCTCCAACATCTGCTCAGAGTTACACTTCTTTGACATTCCCAACTATGACCTTTGTCAGCAAATCACTTAAGCATGAAATGAATTTTGAAAATCAGTAATTCCACTGACTTTACCTGGATTACTCACGTGTTTAAAGTTAAAAGGACATTTAAGTGCTTTGCTGTATACAGACCTAGCCCTGACAGAGTGTCAAATGTTTCCAGTCCCAGCCAGTAGCACCTACTGGTGCTCTCCCCAGCTCAGATCTGATCTTACAGGGGTTCTCTTGCACTGACACCATCCTGAGCCTGCTCTCCTCCAAGCCCCACATGCTCTAATCAACTTTAAAGGAATTTATATGTGCATATATTACTGTGCCTTGCCCAACATGAGAGCATCAGTATTACTGATATAATGCATGGCAGCACAGTCAGCTGCTCTGAAAAGTGCTTTATTTTGCAGCTGATCGATGATTTGCTGGTTCTGGAAATCTCTCCATATGACAAGTGTTTCTAAAACATTTAAGGTACTACAGAGCTTAAGGTTCTCAAGAGTGCAATCATCTTCTGCAACTAAATCATAGTAAGAAATGTACTTGCAACGTGAACTCACAGGTTTGCTGCCCGTGACAAATTGAATTCCCCTCAAATAATTTTGGTGTTGCAATTACGGACGGGCAGTGCCTGGCAATTAATCACTGAAGGATTTAATGAATACACACAACAGTCATTTTAACAGCTGCAAGCCATCGAGAAGGTTTCAAACCCCAAGCTGTGAAGTCAGGTACCAGTAACTCTTCCAGCAGGAACTAAGAACATCTTGCCCAGTACATATGAGCACATCTTGCTGAGTCTGAATATCAGCAAACACCAAACTGACATGAACTCTTTCCATAGATAACAGATGGTTTAACACATCTCTCCCCACTTGGGCTTGCCTAATGCATCTGAATCATGGTTTGAAATATAACTCGAGGTTTGGAAAATCCCTAAGGTTTTCAATAAATGGAGTTTAATGTCAAGACTACTCAAAGCAGCTGTTCCTCCTAACCATGGAAAGTCACATCCAGGTTTTTTTTTTGCATGACCCAATGCAGAAATTATGTGATTTAGGGGTCCCATCCACCTCCACTCCCCCCATTCTCCAAGGAATAACATGCTTTACATGAAACCACAGTAAAATAACAACACAAATATCAGAACTTTGTATGTGCTGCTACTTATGACCCCAGAAAAGGAGCTTGTGTTGATGTCTCTGCCTGTCCAATGTTTAAGTCCATTGATTCAATGGCCACTGCACTGCTCAGCATCAGGAAGGTGGACACAGGGGCTGTGGTCACTCCTGCAGCCTTGGGAGATTCCCAGGAAGCAGGAACAGAAACACCTCTCCCCCAGGTATGGGATGACCTTCTCACACCCCTGGAGTCCAAAACCTCCGAGGTGCAGTCTGGCCCTGCTGCCACCAGTTATTCCCCACATTTGCTCTGCAGAAATGCATTTTCTCGTGTCCCTCCTGGGTGTTATTTTTCATTCCATGACCCTGCAGACCCTGGAACAAGCAGGGTGTCCATGCTGGGTGTTTCACAAGGGGTCTCACCTCCTCTGCCACCACTTTTTCCCCACATTTGCTCTGCAGAAATGCATTTTCTCGTGTCCCTCCTGGGTGTTATTTTTCATTCCATGACCCTGCAGACCCTGGAACAAGCAGGGTGTCCATGCTGGGTGTTTCACAAGGGGTCTCACCTCCTCTGCCACCCGTTTACTCTCCGTGCCAGTGACAATATGCCCAAGAAACACAACTCCCAGCTCCCAGAGACAAGCCCAGAAGCCTTGGCAGTGTTTTCCCTGGGAGCACAGAGCAGTCCTGCAGGCCAGTGCATGGGGTTATTTGCAGAAGCAGGTGCTGCATTGACCTATACATGCACACCCCAAAAATAGTCTGCATGGACTTGCAACACTGCAAATCAAAGCCAGGGATGCTGGAGAAAAGGGGGAAATGATTTTGCAAAACCACGACCAACTTGTTCTGTGGTTTGGCATCTCTGAAATGAGCCATGTGCTGCAAATGCCACAGACAGGACTAATTGTACCATCCTCCAACACTGCCCAGGAGCTTCTGCTGAGAGGAGGAACCTCACGTTGTTAACAGCACACACAACTCTTCCAGCACTCAAATCTTTTGGTGGACACCCCAATAAACTGAAGAAATAACCCCAGCTTACCCCAGGAAAACTAAAAACTCTTCCCTGATAAACGCTGTGTTTCTTAAGGAGCAGATCTCAACATCTCCCACTCCAGTCAGTCAGACAGACACCCACAGGGGTCATTTACTGCTCTTTCATGTCCTGCATTCAAGTGGTGGAGATTGGATCTCACCACCTTCTAAACCTGACCCTGTGACAGGTACAGGGGAGTTTGGTGTGTTCAGCAAGGCTTGTATTAAGAGTTTTATGTTCTTTTAATCGCTGACATGGAATGTAAATAGTTTCCTCAATCGCTGCATACTTCCCATTCTTGAAGGAAGGCACACCCTTTGACAAAGATTAAGGGAATATAAAGTTAAACCCCAGTTTACTAAAGGAATTAAATCCTCCTCTAGTTACTGGAACAGAGCAACCTGTGCATGGGGGATCCACATCCCCTTCAAGGACAGGTCCCAAACAACCAAGGAGCATGAAAAATAATAGAAAGGAGGCTCAAGATTCTTGATGTTGAACACTCAAATGAGCTGGAATTTATCCCAGCTGGGCAATGTAGGGTTCATCCAAAAATGACTGGAAATGAAAAGCCTTGCTTTACTACAGAGGACTAAGGAGGTGTCCTGTTCTTTACCTTTGAAGGTGTCCACCCCCAGCCCGAGGCAGACAGACCTGACCTCCCCTGGTTTCACAGGCACATTCCCTCCTCTTAACACATCAAACTGCATCACTGACCTCTATGGCCTCTGTATTACACTAAAAAAACACCTTGGTGGCTTTTATTCCCCAGCAGGGAAACCCACAGCACATGCAGGGCCTTGGGAACATGCAGAAAAAGTTTTCCCTGGGTTGGGAGGGATCTTTGGTTTCCCTTGGACAAACAGCACGTCGTCGCCTTGGTCTGGATTCCCACAATAAACCCTTTGAGATTCTCTCAGAGGAGAAGCAGTTGTGGGGTAGACGAAGACTTGGATGGCTTTTTTCCATTTGTCATGGACTTCCAGAGAAATGACTTCATTTCTGGATGGTTCTGTATCCCTGTCAAAGCTCTGCTGGGGTCCTGCCCACAGGACCACGTCCACAGCATTCCCTGAATCCCTCTCTGAGGACTTATGGGCATGAGGGGAGTTGTGAAGAGCACCTGGAAGAAGATGCACACAAACCAGGGCTCGTGGCAGCACAAACATCCCATCATCAGCCCCTTTGCCAGCAAACCCAGGGAGATCCTGCTTAGAATTCCAGCAGGGGTTAAGCCCAAGTGCTTGACTCATCTTCCCCAGCAGATGCCCATGGGTACCACATGGACCAAAACATGATTGCAGGCAGCCTCAGCAGGGATAGTCCTCCAAAAACAATTCCAAAGACTGGAGGATTTTCCACATGGCTATAAATAAAAGGGCTTACCACAGGAAAGGAGGACAAATCCAAATCAAATACACAGGAAAACTCAGAGAGGCAACATGGCCATTTTCAGCCCCACATAAATGCAGACAACCAGAGAGATTCCTGCTCTATCAGCAATGTGCAAACACAGACTCCAAACTGGAACCAAACTCTCTTGTGAGGGGTCTGTTCAAAAGGGACCAGCAGCAAAACTGGGCACAGGTTGGTTTGAAACCATCAATTCAGAAATTATAACCCTCCTCTGAGGGCCTGGAGCACACAGTGAACACACAGCAAGGGTACAGTACTTACTCATTCCTCTCCAAATCGAGGACTAGATGTTTGCTTTCAGCTTGAATTACAAACTGCAGCAGTGCTGGGTGATCCTGGAAAAGGAAAACAGAGTTGGTTGAGTCCAAACCCAGAGCCCATCATGCTGCACCCAGCCCTGACAGAGAGCTGGACATATCATGGGATCTCAGAATGGTTTGGGTTGGAAGGGACCTCAAAGAACATCCAATTCCACCCCTGCCATGGGCAGGGACACCTTCCACCAGCCCAGGGTGCTCCAAGCCCCGTCCAACCTGGCCTTGGACACTTTCAGGGATGGGGCAGCCAGAGCTTTTCTGTGCCAGGGCTGCTCACCCTCCCAGGGAGGAATTTCTCCCCAATATCCAGGATAAATCTACTCTGTCTCAGCTTAAAGCCATTCTCCCTGTCCTATCACTGCTTGCCCTTGCCCTTTCCTCTCCATGTAAAGGCATAACCACATCAAACACTCAAATAATCTCTTTTTAATGCTCAGTCTTGCTGTACTGATTTTTAAAGCAAGGAACAAGTGATGAGGTTTTGCATGACTATTTTCAGTTTAAGAAATCCCTGTCCAAAGCCAGAGCCTCCTGCACTAAGGGCACACTCAGCAGGGTGGCTCTGGCACAAAAGCTTTCCCCTTAAGGCTGAGTATTCCAAATATTCTGCACACAGATCTAAGACCATCATGGAAACTAAACATAAAAGTACAGCCATGCTGGGTTTTTTTTTCCTATAAACAGATAAACAGCTAAATATTTTAAGATGCATTTCAAACTTTTCATAGGGCATAATTAAGTTGTAGCTTAGAAGGAAAAAGAAGTGGTGTTGGAGCAATCACAGGATAGAATCACAGGATATCCACACCAGCACCACCATGACTCTGNATCCATAAGGATCATCAGGTCCAAAATATTTGCAGTATCAATAGAAATATGGCCAACAATGTTACCAAGCATCTCTGTGAGAACAACAGACCAAGTCTTTAAACATCTACAAGTATTTAAGAGAATTTTCTCTAAACAGGGCACACAGAATTCCCAGCTGCACTGAGCAGGGGTCAGGACACCTGGACTGCATTGTCAGCACCACCATGACTCTCTGCAATCTTCACATTAGAGAACAAGTTCTTTTCCCTCTCCAGTATCCCAAGGGAAATCCATTCACTTCTTTTGGAAGCTGTGGGAGAGGATCTGGAAGAGCAGAGAGGGCCAGTGTCCCTCCAGGGGCTCTGCAAACTGCCCTGCAGAAGGGAAGGCACAGTTTCCAATGTTCTGCTTCCCCTTAATCCCAAAGACTCGACTCACATATATTTTAAGACCGTTTACACTTAACTTACATTTCATTAAACAAACTCACTGGATAGGGCGACAGGATTTCCCCCTTTGAAATTCCAGCAGTAGCTCAATAAATCAGTTATTCCTCCCTGCACTAGGGATGCTGCCCTGGAGATTTATGGCAGCTGATTGCAGGATAATTTTAGGGTTCTAGGATTGAATTGATTTCTTGGGAAATGTGTCTGAGCTGGCGATGGAGCCCTGGCAGTGACAGCCACAGCATCCCACCCACACACTGCAAGGAGTTGGAAATGACTTGAAAAATTAGGGATGTTTATTAAAAAGTCGAGCTGTTGGGAGGCTGAAGAGAATTGTTAGAATAAAAAAGAGCTGACAACTCTCAGGCACAGGCTGGGACTGAGATATTTCTCCCAGTGTCCTGCCCCTCTGCTCGTGCAAACTCAAACGTGCTTTCCCAGCCACGAGATTGAAATTCTGCTTCCCTGTGAACTCTGCAGAAACCAGATCCCACCAGAATGCTAAATAAATGCTTCAGACTATCCCTGGCACTCTGCAAACACATGGGAGTCATTTATTGGCATGAATATTTAGCAGCAGTGTTGATTACGACTTTAATATTAGTGCGTTGCTTCCAAACCCCGTAAGATATACAGACTGGAGAGTTTGGAGGGAGGAAAACACAATTAATTACAATATAACACAGTCAATAATTAAGATATTGCAGGGGCACAAATGGATTCTTTGCAGCTGAAGGCCCTCAGTTAATATGTAAATGACAACTATGTTTATTCATGAGCTCACAGTGGTACTTATTTGACAGTCAGTGGCTGGCAGTAAGTTGCAAAGTTAAAAAAGCAGCTGCAGAATAGAACAAAATCATCTCTCAGAGAATTCCTAAAGCTGGAACTTCTTATGGAGCACAATAATGGCCCCAGTCAGGATGCTGGATTGCTTTGCACAAGACCCAGGTTCAGAATCTTGCTTTACCATCGATTTTTCTTTCACACAAATGGCTCATTTCCTTCTTTTCCATGTGGGAAGAGATGAAATTCTGCTTTTTCTTGTTCTGACTGCAATTCATAAGCATAAATACAGTAACACTGACCCACTGCTCAGGTGTGATGGTGACTAGAAACACACAAACATTTAAAATCCCCAATTTCTCCAGTTAAAGGAAAATAAATGCCAGTCAGAAAGGGCATTTCAGGTTTGTGTGTTGTTTTTTTCTCCCTTTTCTTTAAACACACCCACCTGTGAAGCAAACTCAGATATTTGACTGTATTTTTGCAGTGGTGGTGGATTCCCCCCTGAAGTATTTGCCCACTTCTGCTGCAAACCCTTTAAAGCTCACTTTGCACCCCATGCAGCTCCGGGACACTGTCCCCTCCCCATCAAATATCAAAATCAAAATTCAATAATCAAAAAGCCCATTGGGAGGGCACAGTCTCTCCTGCTCAGGACATTTCACAAAGAGCCACTTGTTATAAACCTTCCTCAAGAGCCACAACAAATAATTCCTGTGCTGATACCTCAATTTATTCCCACCTTGGTCCCTTTAAAATTGCCAGCAGTGAAAGCCAAGTGAACCTGATGAGAGCAGCATCATCTAAACCATATTTTGTGCAGTTCTTTTCTCTACAGACTGATGTTTTCTAGTCCTTTCTACTCTTAAACTGCAGTTTGCTCTTTGCCTTTTGGCAGTGTTTTTTTGTGGCACAAGAGAAGATTTCATCAATGCACACAAGCTGTTCCCTGAGATCCTAAGAGGCAGAGCTGACTTAAAACAGGACTCAAGTTCTACATCCCTTCTTAGTTAGAAGATTTACTTCCAAAATTTACATCAAATTGTATCAATGGAACGGGAAAAGCGTTTTCCTCCTTGCTTGCTTTCTTAGCTGGAGGGTTTTGGTTTGAATTGGCATTTGTGATACTTTATTTCTGGAGGAAATTAGTGAAACAGTCAAGGTCAAGCAAGAATTCTCCCTGATAAAGCAGATTACAAAAATTGTGACTCACTACCTGAATAGCCATAAGATGGTGAGACAGCTAGAACAGTTTTCTAGTTTAACCTGGGTTTTAAGTACAATATTTTTTCATTTTAAATCACAATGGTCTTCAGATCTTCATATAGGAAGAGAAAAGGAAGGATGGTTTGTGGGTAAAGGGGTTCCCCTGTGGACATGGGGATGATCTGGGGACTCCTCTCTAATAATCATGGTTTGGTAACCTTGAAATAATCAGCTCTTATTTCTGAAATAGCAGCAACCACCCATTTGGATTTGTGCTTGAGGAGCAGAAAACTGATCAAATGGGCAGTCCAAGCACATATATCTTTGCAGCTTCCTCTCTATAAAAGAGATTTTATTGGATTAAGATACATGAGCTAGACCAGCATGTACACCTTTAAAAAAATACATTCTAGCAATTATGTAACAGAAATAAATGGATATCCACAGACAAGAGAAAGAGAGAAAATGAACCCAAAGCAGCAGCATTAATTCATTTGGAAACAGAAGTGCATTATCAACTGTGTCTGATGGCCAAAGCCAGAGAACAAAGAGCAGCACAAGAAACAGAACCAAAAGGGATGGGTTTGTTTCTCTGGTTTCAAAGTTTTAAATTATATCCTACCAGGGGAAACTGAAATAGGCAGGTTTGTTTAAGCCAACAAAGTGGTTTGCAGAGCTGTCATTAACTCTGCTCAAGCCAACCTTGCAGCAGGGTCAAATGGACCTACGCCCTTCCAGTTCTGTCCATGCCAGGTCCCAGCTCCATGAACTGTCCTGGCAGGTCACTGGTGGGACAATCCTGGGCTGAAATGGGTCAAAATTGGCAAGATAACAAGGAAAAATATCATTATGAGGAGAACTATAGGTTGCAATGAGTTGTCTGTAACGAGGCTCCTGACAATCAGCACGGAGCAAAGATAAAAATGCAGCAAAACCTCCTGGACTGTCACAGTTCATAATTAGTTGCCTGGGCTTTAGTTTGAAGAGAAACAGGAATCACAAGTCAAAGCAGATTTAATGATTGGATAATCAGAGAATTCTGCAAGGGGATAATTTGGGAGTATTTAAAACCCCAGAGTCTTAAAGTGTGCAAAAAGCACTGTCATTTACTGCAAGAAGAAGACCCACTTTGGAGAGACCCTGCCTGGAGAAGCGTGTCCAGCTCTGGGGACCCCAAGAGAGCTTTGGAGCAAGTCCAGAGGAGACACAAAGATGATGAGGAAGATGGAGCCAGGCTGGGAGATCTGGGGGGGTTCACCTGGAGAAGAGAAGGATCCAGGGAGACCTGAGAGCCCCTTCCAGTGCCTAAAGGGGCTCCAGGAGAGCTGGAGAGGGACTGGGGACAAGGCCTGGAGGGACAGGACACAGGGAATGGCTTCACATTGACAGAGGGCAGGGCTGGATGGGATATTGGGAAGGAATTGGTGGCTGGGAGGGTGGGCAGGTCCTGGCACAGGTTGGGTAGAGAAGCTGTGGCTGCCCCTGGATCCCTGGAAGTGGCCAAGGCCAGGTTGGACGGGGCTTGGAGCAACCTGGGCTAGTTGCAGGTGGAATGAGATGAACCTTAAGATCTCTTCCAACCCAAGCTATTGCAACATTCAATGATCTTATTTACTTTCTCCTCTTATTCTCCTGAAAACAGAAATTCCACAGAAAAACCAGAAAGGGTCATAAGTTCATGTTATCTCTCCAGCAGAGCTCTGGAAATTAGGGACTTTTGAGATATGTCAGATAGTTACATTCCACACCAATACAGATGGTTTTCTTGCATCACAAGAGTTAGCAGCAGGAATTAGAAATCACATAACTGAAGAAAAAAGTACATAATTTCTAGGAGGGATAAATTCTATGTCATTTTCTGTTATCTGTATGAAAATACCTTTTATTTCCCTTATTTATCACACATTGACATTCTGTGTTGGTGCCTTCACAAGCTAAAAGGTGTATTTATAGGTGTCAGATCTGTGGGCTGATTCTATTCCTCTACTATCTGTATTATCCAAAGAGGGAAAAGCTGGGTAATCTATAAGAAATAAAGCCACTTAGGGAATCTTACCATGGTAACTGGAATTCAATCCAAGAAATGCAAGCTGTCTACAAAGTATATACATTTAAGACAATCACAGCCTGCAACAAACCCCTATAAATCAATAAATATTTCTTGTTTTTCTTCTGGCTTTCGTTTCAAAGCGATCACAAAGGGCAACGTTTCCTGCAAACACCTCCAAAAGCTGGTGATATTTCACGTGGACATGAAAAGCATAAACATTTAATTTTGCAGGTTCCTGGGGCAGGGAATTCAGCTGTGCTTCCCTTGCTCTCAGATGACAGGGTTGGATCCCTGTGGCTGCCTCTAATGAGCAGCAACTCAGAGAACACACTGTTTTGCACTTGGTTTTTTTCCCTTTAATGCCTTTGCAAAGACTCCCAGCCCCTTAACAAATTGGCTCAGCCAGTCCAATCATGGGGGAAACCAAAGAACTTCCAAGTTTGTTCCCAAGTTTATTTTAAAGCCATTCTTTGAAAATGGAATGATTATACTCTTTGCTTTCTTGCTGACTGTACAAATAGATGTAAGATTCCTCTATCTACAAGGCACAATAGCTACATTTATTTTCCTTTTCTTTTTTTTCCCCACCCTCTTAACTCCTTCTTATAGCAAATCAAGCTGCTGCTTGGAGATAGTAGGGCTTTTCCACCCTCTCCTTTTTCTGCTCCCCTCACTGCCATATATCTATATATAGCAGGTTTCAGATAGATAGATAGATGGATGGATAGATAGATGGATGGATAGATAGATAGGTAGATAGATAGAAGGATATAAACATATATTTTTATATATATATAAATATTTATATAACCTGCTGCCCACCACACAACCCAACACATTGCACATGAGGTCCTAAATGGATCAGCAGCTTTCCTGCCCCTTCCCTGTCCTCCTTCCAGGAATCCCAGGATGGTTTTGGTTGGAAGGGACCTTTAAAGACCATCTAGTCCAACCCCCCCTGCAATGAGCAAAGATGACAGAAAACCCACCATGGAGCTTATGGGATGTGCATGAAATACAGCAGGAGGACAACCTTGGGAATGACCCCAATTTAGGCATAAGCTAAAAAAGATTTTCAATTAAAATGGAAATTATAGATGTTTCTGTGTGCCAGTTCCAACCTCTGGCCATCAGGTTGTTTGGCTGAAGGTCCTGTGAACCTCCATGAAGGGCTATTTAAATTAACAGCTCCTTGCTCACTGTTGGTGCCCCAGGATCCCTCTCCAGAGTTAAAAATTCAAGCAAATAACACTCAAGAAAGAGGAAACCCAGAAGTTAATTGTGCCAGACCAAAATCAATAAAATTACACAGCTCTAGCTCACAGTTTCCTGGTTTCCATGCAGAAATACAAAGCTAATGACAACTCTGGGAAAGGGAGAGCTGCGTTCCCCTTCTGTGAGATATTCCTGATTTACATTTTCTGTAAAAAAATCAAAGGATAACCTTGCTAAAACATGTTCAAAATGTCATAGCACTAAGGATCAACTATTTCAGGAGCAAATCCAAAATAACCAGTGTGATGTTTAAAAGAAATCTGTGCCTTCTGAGGCTGAGTTGTTACGTTGTGAATTTATTCGGTGTCAGTGAAAAGTCGGGCATTAAAAGTGAATTCCACCTTTATGCCATATTTTAATTATCAGGCACTGAGGTTGTACTGAAACATATTTAGGTGCATTTGGGCAGCTAAAAAGGGATTAACAGAAAATTCTCAGCTTTATACTTTTTTTTTAAAAAGAAAAGAAAATAAACCACATTCTTTCTGTCTTTTTAATTAAATCTAAGCAGTACAAATAGAGCAGCCTTGATTTTTACAGCAGCTCTCCAATTATCCCCTGAACTATATCAGTTAAAAATAGGGCAAAATCGATACTCCCATTGCAGGACAAACTTTGCAACAAGAAAACCTTTCAAAGATTCCTGAAAAGAAGCTCAGAGAACAAACAGAAGTGAATTATGAAAAAGGGGACTGGCCTTGGCCATGGTTTGAAAGAGTGAGCTCTGTGATGCTCGGGCTCAGGATGAGGGCTGGGAGAAGGATGCCCCAAAACAGCCAGGATGGGGCATGGGAGCCCCTGGTGTGCCCTTGCAGCAGGGTGGATGCAAACCACCCCAAATCAGCCAGGATGGGGTGCCCTTGCAGCAGGGGGGGACCAAACCCACCCAAA
>WBMV01001829.1:265263-303054 GCA_013396655.1 Campylorhamphus procurvoides | reverse complement strand
CCCAAAAGAGCCAGGATGGGGCATGGGAGCCCCTGGTGTGCCCTTGCAGCAGGGTGGGTGCAAAGGAACCCAAAAGAGCCAGGATGGGGTATGGGAGCCCCTGGTGTGCCCTTGTAGCACCACCCCAAAAGAGCCAGGATGGGGCACGGGAGCCCCTGGTGTGCCCTTGCAGCAGGGTGGGTGCAAACCACCCCAAAGCAACATTTGGTGTGTGTCCATCACACCTCCCTGCAGGGAGCCTGCTCTGCATCTGGGAGAGGGTGATCTGTCAGATCCACGGGTCACAAGGGAAAGGAGAAAGGCAAATGCACCAGCAGATGGTTTGGGCTAATGGAAACGACTGCACCAAGCTGTGAACTCGATTTTGTATTAAGAGCAACCAATAAAAATAATAATGGTAATAAAATATACGTGCCTTCAGCCAGCTCTCCTTTGGTGGGGTGTATCCCAAACAGACCCCCCTCCAACATGTGCTGCCTGCCACCCCTGGGAAGGGCTATGTCCACAAAGCTAAGGCCACCCACCACATTTTGTCCCCCAGGTACTGGTGTAACCTCATGGCGTGCAGGGCTTCCTGCCCAGCCCCAGTACGAGGGGCAGCAGCTCAGCTTGGAGCAGTGCTTTTCAACCCCAGCCTGATGGGAGGGTATGTTGGTTGCTGTCACGTTCCCTGAAGGGGCTGGAAAGAGCCCTGTGACCCTGGGCAGGACCTTCAATGCACCTTGGGGTTTTGGAAGACCTGCAAATATAAAGATTTTCTAATAGCCAAAAAAGATTAAAAAAAAAAAAGGACTTATTGAAGAGTCTGACTGGTTAAAAAAATGAGTCCTCCCCTATACTGTGTTCACAGAAGCACAGACTGGTTTGGGTTGGAAGGGATCTTAAACAACATCTCATTCCACCCCCTGCCACGGGCAGGGACAGCTTCCACCAGCCCAGGTTGCTCCAAGCCCCATCCAACCTGGCCTTGGACATTTCCAGGCACTTTGCCCCAAAAGGTTAACATAGATATACCCTATAAGTCTCTGGGGGAATGTCTGAGTGTGCTTATATTCAGAACCAGCAACTAGATATGACACAGCCTTAGAGATGGGAGCAGCTCCTGGTACCCCCTGCAATGTCAGGTCTGCTTGTGGCAGCTTTGAACTATCCCCTCTGCACAAGGATGGGTCACTCCCTTAGAAGGATGTTTAACACCTGAAAGCTTCATGCCCAACATCAGCCTCAAAAATGGTCCAAAACCCGACACAGGAGTGAAACAACCTGGAATTTGCTCAAAGCAAACCCATAGTTGTCATGTGGTATTTACAGTGCATGTATGAATCACAACTGCTCGCTGTGCTATCAACCAGCTGGGAGCAGAAAGTGCCTCTCTGTCAGAATACATGATGTGCTGCTTAAACAATGCTTGGTGGAGGGCTGGGCAAGGCAAACAAACAGGCTTGCCCTGAAGGAAATTGTTACAGAGCAAAACTTAATAGAGCTGGCAGGCAGGAAGCAACAGCAGAGGGTCTGGGTAGCCTTAGTTATGGAACAGAACTCATTGCAATTTGGGTAATTAGCATGGGAATGAACAGCTGTTGATATTTGCCAATTGAAAATGTACGTGAAATTCTTCGAGGGCCGTGCTGGGGAAATGCAGGAGTTTGGGTTCTGCCATGAATCACTTGAAAAGTAGAATTCCCCCTTTTTGTAAGGACACTGGGGACTGTGACCTCCTTTACTAGGAGTTTGATTATGAGATCAGATACTTCCAACATCAGATACTTCCCAGGTGCTCCAAAAACCAAGGTCAAGCATGGACCACGTCATTGACAACATTAACTCGTTACCCAGCATAATTATATTTTCTGCACCTCTGTCCCACCACGCTTCCTGTGAGTATTCCCAGCTAAGATCTCCACATTTTCCCACCCACACATGCAGTGTTTTCTAACAGAGCTGGAGCTGAAGAGCCAAGCTGACCCTCTTTAGGAACATCTCTCCTTGCACACACTAATCACTGCAGCACACATTGGTGGGGAGTCCTCGGCGTGCTGTGCATGAGGGATGAGAAGCAGGATGGTAATTACTGCTCAGTGTCCAAAGATAAGGAAAGGCAAGTCCTTCAGATCATATCTGGGAATGTTCTCCTGGGTGGGAGCTGTGTCTCGTGCTGGGGAGGGCACAGGGACTGGAACACAAGGAGTTTGGGTCTGCTGGGGAAGCAGCAGCTCCAGAGAACTAACTGGGTTCTAGAAATAATGGGAAATTAAGGCCATTCTGAACTGTGAGAGTCATTATCTGACCTGTCCTGACCACCCCTTCAGTGCCACCTGCATCCTCAGAGCCTCCTGCAACAGTGCAGATGGAGGTTCCCCTCCACCCATAAAACAGGGTTACAAAGCCATAAAACCACCATCAGCCCCCTCCCAAAATTGCCATAATTCAGCTGACTGATGTGGACAGAAATAATGGGAATACAGTAGTAGCTGTGTCCACTGAGAAGCAAACTGAGTGGCCACCCATTTCCCTGCACTGCAAGTCAACTCAAAATCCTTCAAGAAAGCCCATAAATTATTCTATCACTGAAAGAGGATTTCAGATGCTTTTTGTCTCCCGTCAATACAAATCTGGCTGGGCTCAGTAAGTTATATTAAATGCACATGTATCTCCCTCAAGCCACATTGCATGCTCTCCAAACATCTTTCTCTAAATTAGATCCTTTCATATTCCTTGAAAAGCTCAGTTCTTAATTAGGAAAGAGTTCTGCTTTGCCATTTTCATTAATCCATTTGATTTCAAGATTTTGAAGCCAGAGTAATTGCAACTAAATGAAACTTACTGAAAGGCAAGAAGATACAATCAGCTGCAGACAATGAGAAAATTAAGAACTTTTCTCAATGCAAGGGTAGGTCTAAATGTCCTGGCTGCCCTGAATTCTCCACGAGGCGACGATCTCCAGAGAAGCAATGATAGATGTTTTGCTTCTCTGAATGAACTCGGAGGCTTGGCCAGATTAATGCTTAACTCACTTCATTTCTTTGGCTTCATTCACATGCTGTTCCTCACTTTCAGATGCCTCCAATCCCGGGGCTCCACCGCCCCAGGCCCGTGCCAAGATCTGGGGGCTCGGGCTTTGCTCTCCCGAAACATCTTTTCATCTGATTAAATCTCCTGCGCTAATTTGTTATTGCAATCGCAGATCCGCTCCTGGATTCCAGTCCCCTCCTGCATCCCCAGTGCAGGGCAGGAGGGAGGAGCTGGGCTCTCAGTTCCACTCTCTCAAACCACAATTTGTCTCTGAGTGATCTTTGGAGATGACAAATGAGTTATGCAAAGACAGAGAAAATATTCATTGGGTTCAAATTAACGGGAAGGGCGATTTCAGCCCGCTCTTGGGCTACTCGAGAGCACTTGACAAACTTCCCAAGGCTGTACTTCCAGGACACATCAATCATTTTTATATCCTGGAATGTGCCCTAGGAGAAAGAAGGATCCAGAGATTTCCTAGTACAGCAAATTATACTGAAACCTGTGGGCAGCATCTCACATTTTTCTGCTTAATTAAAAAGAGACTTTACTCTGAGATGCCCCAACTCTACCCTGACGTTCTGGTAGAGAACAAATGGCACAGACTAGTGTGGAAAGCACAGTAAATTTATCTAAGAAAGCACTCCCTGCAACAAAAACATATGTTTTATTCTGAATGATACCCAGAGATTGAAAGTATTAATGACCGGTATATTTCTTGCCACAAAGGCAAAGGCAAAACACAGATGAAAATGCCATCACCATTAATATAGGCACAAAAAACCCCTGTATACCAAAGGTATCTATAATGATAAAATATATTTTATCATTAGATACCTAACTTGGTTATAGAGGCCAAGAGGCATCTAATTACTAGTGCAGATTTTCATTTAAGTATTTAAGTATTATATTAATATAATTTATTTAATACAATTAATAATTATTTTAATTAATTTAATGTTTGTATTAAGTATTGATGTTATAGACAATATAATGTATATTACACATATTAAGAATTTCATTATTTTCAATTGCTATCTGAGCCTACAGAAAGTCTGTTTCTTTTCATATTACCCTTATGTTCAAGAAGAATAAGCTATAAAAAAGTACTTCTAGAACAAGTCTTCTCATGACATATTAGATAAACCTGTGAGTCTAAAAAAATAACCCCTGGATCAAGGTTATATAAATTGATATTAAAGCTCAGCAAAGATCTGCTTTCCACTACATCATCTAGAAATAGCACACCCTTTCTCCATCGAAGGGCGCGAGGTAAATAACTGGAGAGGAGGGAAAAACAGATAATCAATTATTTCACTTGGCTCCCGGGTTAGTGCTGAAATTTTCAGCCCCTTAGAGAAAACCCAAAAATCGATATAGCAGAGTATTTTGAGATAACAAAGCAAGAAACATCTCAAAGGCGTTTGCAAAATGGGAGAAAAGTATAAAGCAAAGTCCTCTGTCACCTTCAGCGCGGTGGGAAGGAGCAGAAACGGCCCTGCAGTGAGTGCCCAGGGTTAGGGAGCTGGAAATATCCCTGCAGGAATATCATCAAGCCCTGGAATTACCCCCCTCCTGCACCAGGGACAGAATGGGGAAGAGCTCTGTAGGGGATGCTGGAGTGGAATTCCCACGGGGACTGTGGGAAAATGGGTTTGAGAGGGGCTTGGGAATAACGGGAGGAAGCAGCAGTGGCTCCTGCAGCCAAGACATGAGGAGCAAATGGAGTTATAAGCTACAAATTCAATTTTAATTGTTCCTTACGGAACCAGAGCTCTCTTCGAGATCCTTCTTGGTCAAACCCCAGCTATGAGAGCAGCCCAGCAGGAGAGGAGATTGTCCATCTGCCTTCCTGCACAGCTCTCAGCTCATTCAAGGATATATTCCCAGTGGTTCCCTCTCTTCTTGTCACTCCATTATTTGTACAAATCCTGCTTTTGCTTCCACCCCCAAACCCAGAAGCACAATCGGCACAGGTACCAAACAATATAAACATCACCTGAGACAGTCTTTTTTAAGTGGTTTTGCCTGAGCAAATGCAACAAAGCTCTGACAACACATTGATTTAGATGTTGCTCAGAGCCTCAAAGTCTCTAATTTCAGTTTCAGAGGGGTTATTTTCCTTCTCCCAATGGAATTAAACCCCAATGGAAATTTAAATGCACGTTTCCCCAGGGATGGGCTATGACATATGGAATATTTAGGTATTTGCACTAGATTGTGTACCATATCCTGGTGAATTTCCATCAGCTTTGGACATTTATTATCTTCTGGAGGAAAATTCTCATGTTTACATGCAGGGGAGCCTCTCTTTTAGACCTAGAACTACAAACCAACTATCCTTCATCACAAATAAGGAAAGATAAAATGAAACAGGAAAATCCTATTTTCCAGCTTAGCAGTGGGAGGAGTTGGTAATAACAAAAGAGATCTCTTAGTGAGGAGCACAGAGTGCAGAAATCTGTTGGACACCTGAACATTTTCAGCAATGGGCCAGCCACTGAATTATCTGCCCCAAATATGCCATGCTCTGCATCCCCTCTGCTTCCTCCAACACAGAACTGCTGAAAAGATCCTGCAAGGAAATGAAAAAACCAACACACAAGCAGTTCTGGCCTGAAGGTGTTTTCATCCAGATGATTCTTCAAAAAACAACCCCAAATCCATTACCCTGTCGCTGTTCACTGCTAATTAAAAATTAGACCTCTCTGCACCACAGCCCATGGGATCCACCAGGCCTTTACAACCCCAATGTCCCAGAATGTGTTTTGAATTATTTTGTGCTTATTGTAAACAGTTGGAATTGTCATTTCGGGGCTTGGTGAGTTCCTGATGCTCTGCACTGGAGTGCTGTTCTCCCCCCTTCCTGAAAATCTGCTGAAGCTTTGATGCTCCTCAGAGCAGCAGATGATGCGGAGATGGTTCTGCTGCCACCTCCCAGCATTGCTTATGGACCTGGGGTTGCTCAGCCTGGAGGAAAGGAGGCTCAGGGGAGACCTTCTTGCTCTGTACAACCACCTGAAATGGGGGTGGAGACAGGTGGGCTTCAGTCTCTTCTCTCAGGGTGGTCAAGCATTGGATAAAACTGCCCAGGGCAGTGGTGGAGTCCCCATCCCTGGGGGGATTTAAAATCCATGTAGATGGGGCACTTGGGGACATGATTTAGTGGCCTTGGCAGTGCTGGGGAAGCTGCTGGACTCAGTGATCTCAGAGGGCTTTTCCAACCTAAACAACTCTGTGATTCCAGGTGTATATCCCTAGAAAGCTACTGGGGGGCCCCTGGTGAAGCCAAGTTCTCCATAAAATCCAGAAAGACATCCAAAGGAGACTCCAACCAGCTTTCACAAGATTCATCTCCCCATGCAAGTGCTGTTTGCACTGGTTTGTAGGACATCCTTTGGAAAGAGGCAACAAGGACAGTGCTACTGCATTGACACTGCATTTTTCATACCCTGTACAGCACAATGGCTTTACATCTCCCTCCTGAACCTCCAAGACTCCTCCAAGGAAGGATTTCCTCAGGCTCTCAATTCCTGTTTTGAAACCATCTTGCATTTTCATGGGAGCCTCTGCCTCTAATCACTGCTGCAAGGCATGAGGGGCAGACATGCCCCATCTCCAGCTGGAAATGAGAAACTATAGCAGGCAGAAGCTAATTGATTCATCCACGATGACGTGGGAATTCTGGAGCACAACACAAAACTTAACAAGCCCTTCCAGAGCCAGATCGGCTTCCTCTCTAAACCAGATCCCTTGAGGTTATAAACATCCTAAACTCCATGGCATCCTGATCCACCCCTACAATTTCGGAGTCCATCCTAGAATGAATAATAACATTTAAAGAACAATCAAAAAGCTCAGTTTCTGCTAAAGCATTTGCTGTGCACGCAGTTGAGAAAGGATTACAGCTGATATTTCAGTTGTCTATGTCTTATTTAGAGTCCGGTTCTAAGTTGTGCAAAACTAATAACTAGAAGAGAAATTAAAGCTGTGGGGCACTGATTTTTCATCCTAGGCACAAAAGTGTTCCTTACGATGGTCCAGGTATTTAAAAATGCACAAAAATCCAAATTGTATCCTTTGAACTGCTGAGATGGCAAAGTTCACAAAGCAGGTTTTTATGAAGGAGGAAGAATGGTCTCCACTTTGCATCAAATCATAGAAAATGTGGCTTATGGGACCTCAGAGGTTCGTGCCCCAAGCCAGGATCAACCATCCCACTCTCATTAGCAGCTGGTTCTCTGTCTTCTCTGAAAATCAAGTGCACTCAGAGACTTCTAATCTTCCCTTGCTCACAGTATGCATGTAAATACATCCTTTTCTCATTAGCTTTATTACCGAGCTCTCCCTCGCTGCCTTGTAAGGCCATTCTTCTTGTCCCTGCCAGACAGGAGCATATCTAACAGTGACACAGAAACTAATTACTCCCTCTTTCTTCCCTGCAGCCACTTGGCCCTGGAAGATCCATCATGCCCCTGACAGCCCCAGTCCTTTGCTCCTCAGCACGTCTGAGGGTTTCAGACCTCCAGCCATCCCCTGTGTCCTCTCAGGGTGAACTCTCTCTCCCATTTCTTTTAATGATTATTCTCCTTCCCATCAGTGAGGAGCTGGGATGGGGCACACACAGTGGGGTTCAATGCCCCAGTGCCTCAGGAGTCCTCCAACCATCACACTGCTCATCACAGAATCCTTTAGGTTGGAAGAGACCCTTATGATCATAGAATCCTTTAGGTTGGAAGAGACCCTTATGATCATAGAATAATTTAGGTTGGAAGAGACCCTTATGATCATAGAATAATTTAGGTTGGAAGAGACCCTTACGATCATAGAATCATTTAGGTTGGAAAAGCCCTCTTGGAGGATTGAGTTCAACCACTCCCCCAGCCCTGCCAAGGCCACACTAACCCATGTCCCAAAGTGTCACATCCACAGGGCTTTGAAATCCCACCAGGTTTCACCCCACTGTTGCTCTTGAGCCATTCAGCACTCCTTTTTGTTTTTCCAGAAGGCGAGGAGTCCAAACTTTCTGAGAGGTTTGCACCTCAACTACTGAATTATCACTCCCTCACATTTAAATGAAATTCAACCACAGCACTGTATGAAACTTTGCCTGTTATGACATATTTTTGACTCCTGGTTTTTGTGCTGCTGAGCCCCATAAGTTGGCAGAAAGCAGAGAGGAAGGTTCTGGAGAGGTTCATTAGAGTGCCTACAAATAGCAAGTGGGTCCCAGATTTGGGTACCTCGATGCTGCATCCCAAAGTCTTCTGGCAGGTTTCAATGTATATACAGTATTTTGGGAAGTTTTCATCAACATATAAATAGAGAAGGGCTCTGCAGGGGTTCCCCCTACCGTGCTCATTTCCTGAGGTGAGGAGGGAAGGGCAGTTTTAGGGCCATATTACAAAGCTTAAACAAGAAGTCTCGCTTATCAGAAGAGTTTCAGAGAGGGGCTCGGGTGGGCAACTCATCGAGGGGCACGAGAAAATAATGTGAGGATTGAATAGATTGGCCACACTTAGAGAAAGAATTAGGAAGAGCAGGGATGGCACAGTGTGCTCATCCCCTGAGGGATTCCTGAGCTGCCTGAGCCAGGGATGCTGCATTATTCCCCTCAGACAACACATATTTCCTTTTACACAGAGACTCTTTATCAAGAAACCTACATTTCCTGATGCATTTGGTACAGGAGGAATACCAGCTGCACCCCCCACAAACAACTCAGTCAAATCTCAGCTTGCAAATCACAACTCACAGGTAAGAATACCTTGCACACACAATTTATATTATTTACCTGAGGCTAAATATTTGGGGCAAGTTATTTCCTTCCCATACAGCAAGGCTGTGACAGTGACATTGCATCAGTAGGAAAGACACAGCTCCCTGAAAATGAGGAAGCAAATTTGGGCATTCCAAGAGCTGCAGAAGAATGATTTTGTGGGGCAGGTAAAGAGCAATAAATCACTACCACTGTATTTTATGCTGAATAAATTTCTCACTGTAGCCTGTCAGCTGCCAGCCAGCACAACAAAACAACACATCTTGAAAATAACTCCACTGTTCTTCTCGAGGAACTTTTGAAACTCCCATTTCTGAGACAAGAAAATAATATAAAAATAAAGAAGGCAAAACCATAAAATGAGTGGCAGCTGGAAAAAAGCAAAGCACCCCATGGTATTTCCAAATAATTTGGCTGGAGTGTGATGCCTCGTGTCAGAATTCACATCCAGCTTAAGGAATACCCCTCGGTAAGACACAGCTTTGTGTTTACCACTCAGGTATTGATTTTTCTTTCACCAAGAAAGATAAAGATTTTGCTGGAAAAACAACCCGACGTGGCCTTTGCAAACTTCAAGCAGGCACTGGACTCTTGGTCTAAATCGTTTAGTGAGAAAGGCTGTGAGGAAATCTCAAATGTGCTTTTTTTTTTGCACGGAACTATCAAAGTGTCCCTTTTCTTCCTGCCCCGAAGGAATAGAATGATAGGAAATTGTGCCCAGCTCTAACAGACAATAATGGGGAGCTCCACGAGGCACTCAGTTCAGACCCATCAGCCAAATGGCCTCTGGCAATTTGAAGCTGCTGACACAGATAATATCCACACTTCCAATGGTATCTTTATTTCTTTTACATTAAGCTGGGAGTTTATTCCAGTGCCTCATCCTAAAATTAGAACAACCCCATCTCCATATGTGAAGTTGATGACATTGGGAGCACGTTACAAGGACAGGCTGATAAGCTCAGCTGCTCAATGAAATTCCTCCCTAATAATGTCCCAGCAAAGCAGAAACACTGATAAGAGTTTCACTCCGTGGGCTCTTCCCTCTCAACTACTTGATTTTATGATTTGATTCCAGGGCACAGTCTTGCTGTAACCTTGGTCAGCTGGTTTTTTACTCACATATTGTTGCCAAAAAATAAATTCAAAGACTGGTTTAAGAGCTGAATCCTGAAACATGGTTGGAAACTGATAAGGAAATGCCTATATATATATATATGTATATGTATATATATTGATATATCTACTACACTGATACAGATACAGGAAAATTCAGCCTTGTGGGGGGAAGGCCTCAGGAATCTCTTCAAAAGAAATGCCTCAAATCCAGCTTTCTCTCCACCTCAAACACACAATTTGGAGGAATTGCTAAATACTAATCCTGTGAAGGCTGAAATTAGAGTTGATTTCCATTCCACACGTCAAGGCTTCTTTTTAAATTAGTTAATAAATGGCATAAGGAAGTGTGTTAAAATTAATAAATTGCATTTTAAAAATAAATTGATGCTTGATGATTAAATTGCATATTTGTAAGGAGTGAAAATGTGAAAGGAACATTCCAAATAGACCAAAATATTATTGCTTAGAATAAAGTGTTTTCACACCAATGTTGATCTCCCTCAAAGACAGGTGATTGTGCTAAACTTGGGCTGAGTTCTGTGGCTCATCACAGCCTATAAAAATCTCAATTTATGTTCTTCACAGTATTTACAAGCTGTTTTCAAATTGCCTCCAAGATTGCAACAGTGAAAATCCTCGTACACAGAGCGCAAACACTCCTCCTCTTTAATTCTTTGGGACCTAAAATCCTGGAAATATTTGTTCCCTTGTTCAGACAACACATGGGTGATTATTCCACACGTGCAGGACATCCCTCTTTCCCCCAGAACAGCAAATCCTTACTTTACAAATACTTTACAAATAACACTTTTAATCTGATCATCCCCAATATCAAATTGATGCCCCGTGACTCAGGTGGAATTTCATTCCCATTTTAGTGATGGGCAGGGGCAGGACAATAAAAGAGGAGATATTTGACTGCACAAAGCAAACAATTTAGGTTTCCATCTTAAAAAAAAACCAACCCAAGTGTCTCTATGCATATCTTCAATGTGCCCCCTAAGCTTGCAGGGAATAAAGAGGGTCAGATATTCTGAAAACTCTTTTTGTTGCAACTGAAGCCTTTTACAAGCAGAAATGCTCAAGTAATAAAGAGAGGCTCAGTAAAGCATGAAATAAAGTATTTCATATTTAATTATGGGCATTTCAATTGATTTTAGTTTCTCTCTGCAGGGTGTACTTTTGGGGTTTGGGCTGGGTTTTTACCTTTGCCACTCACTCATTACAGGGATTTAAATGTGTCCCTCAACAGCTTCTTCAGTGACAAACATGACAGCTCTTGGCAATAAAAGGTTAAAATTCACTTTGCCCTCTGCCTATAGCAGAAATACCTTTGCAAGCTAATGATTGTAACAGGCTGCTCTGTTCCTGAATAAACATTCTAGGGATTTCCTGAGGTGTTGTTTTGTTTTGTCTTTTCTTTCTCTTTTCTTTTTTTTTTTCCCCCTCTCCATCTTTTTAATTGACGGAAAAGAATTTGGAGGGCACAGCCAGCTGAGATGTTATTCCAGTCAAAAACGTGTGTATGTTGTCCTTCTATACACTTTTCAAACTGCAAAAAAAAAATACATTTACACAGCTTCTGGATATTCATTTTATAGAAAAAATCCCTAAAATCTTTTAAGCTTATCCAACTCATCTCCTTCTGCCAAGCTTTCCTTGCCAACTCTTTCTTAGTAATGCCAGTAAATGGCAAAAAAAGTCTGGTTTCGACAATGTTGCTGTCTGTTGAAACCAAGGGACAGGCAGTTTCTGTTGGAAATCCTCGATTTAGGGATCCCACCTCTCCCTCCCTTGAAGGGAGTGGGCAATGTTAACACGGGAACACGCCACGAGTCGCTCCGAGGACGAAACGACACAGTTCCTCTTGTTGACTTTTCCTGCGCTGGATCCTTTTCCAGGAACTCCCCTCTGCTTTGAAAGAGGCAGCTCCAGGGCCTGCCAAGGAAACAGCCCTTTTTGGGGCAGGGAGACTCTTGGCTGTGCCGATTCACACATCGAGGAGCTTTTGTCTCATCGCCCCTTGCCAGGAGGCAGCGCAGACCTCCTTCGGCAGCGGTTCTTGCTCGGGACAAGATGTACTTAACGTGACAACAGCTAGGCAAGGATGAGGGAACGGGGGAAACTGAAGTAAATAATGTCCTCTGAAAGACACCAGGGGAGGGTTTCATCCAAGCTCGCTGCCCAAAGGAGCTTGCCATCCCCAACACTCAGAGAATAACATCCTCCAGTGGGCAAAATTAGGCATGTCCATGATTCTCTGACCCTCCCCTCAGCAGGCAGCAGCTCTGGCTGGAAATGTTTGCTGCTATGCCCCTTTAGGTGGCCTCAATATTTAAGATATCTATAGGCTTTGCTTTAAACATCCAGTGGAAAAGGCTGCCACCTCAGAAGGAGGGGAGGCTGAGGCTGCTGCATCCCTGGAAGGGTTCAAGGCCAGGTTGGAGCAACCTGCTCTAGTGGAAGGTGGCCCTGCCCATGGCAGGGGGTGGGGAACAAGATGGTCTTGAAGTTCCTTTCTAACCCAAACCATTCTGTGATTCTATGAATCACTGCAGGGAATCATGATTGGCTGGGCAGGGCTTTGGTTCATCCCCAAAAAGACTGTTTTTCTGCAGGAAATGCTCCTCAAAGGATGTGGTCAGTGGAGAGAGAAGGAGCAAACACGGAGATGAACCCTGCCAAGGAACCTCCCAGGAGCTCCTGGTGGAGGGAGAAGGCCAGGAGAGGAAAGGGGAACAAGGTCATGCAGCAGAAGCAAAATAAAGCTGATCCTCAGGCAGGGGCCACAGTAAAGGCAAAGGAATGAGGGCAGGACTGAGGAGCACTTCATTTCCTGAGCGTGATTCAAACTTCAGAGGAAACAACATATTCACATCCTGGAACCTGGGCAGAGGATGAAAGGGCAGCGACAGAGCCTGAGATCTGAGCTGAGCTTAACACGTTCTGGTGTGCAGCAAGAGGGGCCAGAGCCCTCCTTGGCCGTGTCAGAGGGACCACGTGTGTCCTGCTGCTGTGCCAGGGTGGGCAAACACTCAACACAGCCAGAATCACCGGCAGATTTGAGGTTACACCCCAAGGAGGACAGGGCTGAGATGGAGCCTGCAGGCTCAGGCAGCCCCCACCCCACACTCGTGGGACACAGATTGTCACAGGGTGCATTCCATCCCAGGCTCACTGAACCTCATCGCTCCACCACGTCTTCAATGCTGCAAATTGTGGATTGGAATTGTAAATTGCAATCTTCTCGACAAAGTAAGCTCCAAAAGCTCAGCTTTAGAACTGTGTCCTTGAGGAAAGACAGCACACAAAAAGGGACGTGATTTCCACAGCACAAACTTTCTGCTGTGATATCAAAATGATCCAGATCATTTTAACCTTCTCTCTGCAAGCTTTTCAAAAAACAGCTGGGAGATTTTTGGGCAGGCATTTTATTTCTGGAAGAATAGCAACACCTTCAAGTCCTTTCATTGTCAAGATATTCCTAGTGCATTATAAAAAAGGCTTGTTATCAATCCTAATTATTTCCTTTTATGAGGCTTTAAATTGCATATAACCTCTATGACTTCTCATTACGACTCTGAAAAATGAGAAATATTCCTATACAAGAGGCAAATCAACTGGGGTTTGCATAAATCACACTGAAACAGAATTATAATTCAACAACAAAGCCACTGGACTCGTTAACTATAGGACTCAGTGGTTGGACCAGCTACATTTACATCTTCACCCCTGAAATGTACCCTGAGTACAATTCAGGTTACTGTGGCTTTCTGAAATAAGGGTCTTCATCACATGATATGTCAGCAGCTCTCAGTTTCCATGGCCTTGCCCTGCTCAGAGGACTTTAGTCCTTGGAAAGGACCCCAGTTGACCTGCAGGTCCACCAAGGGATCCTTGCAGGAGCTGAACAGCCCAGGTACCAACAGGGTTTGGTGGGACAGAGCCTGTCCAGGAACTGACAGCTTGACTCAAGGCAGTCACAGTAGGAATTAAGAACAAGGGAGATTCTCCTTTTGCCTGTAAAAAACCAATCACATGTTCAGAGCTGGAAAGCAGAGTATTATTTGAATCCAACACTGAAATTCATACCTTACGCTCGCAAGATCTGTTGCAAGAGACATGAAATGGCCAAGTGAAAGCTAAATTAATTCAATATGAAAATGCCTCAGTACAAGCACTTTACAAAACCCAGCAGAAGGCAAGAACTCGGGTTTAGATTTTAATCCCCCATTAAGGCATGGCTAACAAGAAGTGCATCACTCAGATAAAAATACCTTTTTTGTGTGTGCCCTTTCATCAGAGAAAGCCTGATCTGTGTGTTTGCCTAAAAAGTCATATTAAAAACCATCTGAGGAGTGGATTCCTCGAGCTGAGATGTGAGACACTACCTCATAGCTGGTGGGTCCCCAAAAGCCCCGTGCAGAGCCCCAGCAGTGAGAGGGCTGGCAGGGAGCAGCCGGGTGGTACTGGGAGACAGAGCAAGCCCAGCACTGTTATATCACTGCTGCTCCTCCCTGGCCAAGTATGACAGAATTCCTCCAGCAGCTCAGCCTCGTGCGAGCTCACAGAAGGCAATTTCACCTCCTAAGGAGAGCAGGAGGTGTCTGCTGGGTTAATATAAAACTGTATTTTCTGGTGGTTAAACCAGCCATCGCTTTCAGGAATACCTGAGGTTTATATCGGGCATAAACTCTCACAAATTTAACACACTGCATCACTTAAGCTAAAACTGCAATGGACTCTTTTCTGGGATGCATCCCAATTGTTTAACACTTCCCAGTATGCCCAAGTGATTCAGGCAGGAAATGAATCCTAGTATATCTAGTTGAAACCAGGGCACTGATTCAGTGCAGACAGAGAAAAGAATTTTCCCTGCTCAATCACCAGCACAGAGTTTTTATTGGTGGTCCCAGCTCCAGGAATTTCTCAAGCCTGGAGCTGCTGTGTAAGATCCAGCAAGTCCCTGGAACCAGGATACATCCACCAACATTTCCAAAAGATGCCGTAAATGAAATTAGCAGATTGATCAGTTGGCTAAATGGGGTTGGAATGGTGGGTACAGGGCTGGATGAGAAGGGAACGTGTTTTCCTCCACGGGGATTTCCTCTTGCACAAGATGAGCTTTAAGCTGCTTTTGCTCCCCCAGTGAAGGAATCCAGCCCTACAAGCACAGAAATTCCCCTGATTACCAGAGGAGGTGACACTCTGCCTTTCCTAATAGTGTCCATGCAACACTTCTTCATCTTCCATCATCCAACTTTCATCTTCCAAATTAAACACAGAAGAGTTATTAAATAATAGAGCATATATGAACTAGTTAGCCCTACCAGGCAGGAGTATAGGTATAAAAAGCAGCAAAAGAAAGAGCAGCTTGTTTCCCAGGCTATTAAATTAATGACTTCCAGGTTATTAATGGAAGGCTTGAGGAGAGGATCTCCCAGAGCAGGTTATGGAGGATCAGTGGTGCTCCTCAGAGCACGGGGCTGGCTGTGCCAAGCTGCATTCCCAGCTGGTGACATAGACTGCACGGCTCTGCCTCTTCTGCTGGATGCTCATGAGTCATAAAATAATATGGAGAGGCCTATAAATTCTGTTTATGCCTCTCTCTCTTCAGATATGTAAAACAGCTATGTAAAAGAGCTCGGAAAGCTGTCCTCTCAGCCTTCAAAGCCTTGTTTAAGCAGCGCTCTATGATTCCCCTTAATACAATTGTCTGCAAGTCTAAACTTTGGTAATTATTTCAAATGAAAAGGAACAGCAGGAGGCTCAGTTGAAGGGAATATAAACAATTATCACTTGCACGAAGGCTATGCCAGTTATGAAATAAACTTGAATGGGTTTGCTCTTGGAAACACGGAGCACTAAATGAATTATGTGACGTGGGGAGTCCCTCAGCTCTCTCTGTGCATCCAACCCCACAGGGGAGTCACGCAAGAGGTGCAGCAAAGAGGGGCAACCAGCAGAGATCTTCCCTGGCACAGGGTGGGCAGAGAAGCTGGGGCTGCCCCTGGATCCCTGGGAGTGTCCAAGGCCAGGTTGGACGGGGCTTGGAGCACCCTGGGCTGATGGGAGGTGTCCCTGCCCATGGCATGGGGTGGCACTGGATGGGCTTTGAGGTCCCTTCCAAGCCAAACCAGATTGTGATTCTGTTCTTCTTCTTGCTATAGTGGGGTCTTGGTGTGCAGACCAAGACACTGGATTATGATTGACTTTGCCTCTTCTGACAGTTTGCAAAAGAAATGCACCAAAGCAAGAGCATAAAGAGAGGATCAAGCAAATAAAGCCCATCCCTGTTTGGCAGAGTGGAATATGTTCTTGAATCTCCAGCATTATTATGATGACTTTTTGTCAAATTTAAAGTTATTTCCTGTTCCTGCCAATGATTTTTTGTTTCAATGGTAAGAAATATCTCTGTTTCAGTAGGTGTTGAGTTATGGAATACAGTGAAGGCATGAAGGAAATGCCCAAAGGTGAAAAACCTCTGTGCAATATCCAATATATGTGATAAATCTGGAGAATCACAGAGATAACTAACAACTGTCAGAGCTCATGATACCTTTATAGATAGTGGAGAATTTCACACTGAGAGTCACACAATCAGCGTCCAGAATGCCATACAAATCATCAGGGTTCAGATGTTTGCCTCTGAACACAACCCATAACACAATCCTTCAGGAAGGAGGCAGGCAGGGATGCAAAAGCTGCTTCTCCAGGAGCAAAAGGAGATGCAATGCATGCTAAGCAGCAAGAAATGGTAATCCTCTGCCACTTCACATGCACAATCTTTTGAGCTGTGACAAGTGTACACTTAAAAACCAGAAGAAATATGGTCTAAATATATATTTTATAGCTGGCTTTCATCTTTATCTTCACATTTCATTGCTAGAGTTTATATTCAAAGCATAACATAACACCAAGAAAGAAAAAAAAGAGTGTTGCTACAAGAAAAGGAACTCTGCCTTCTCATCTTTCTTTCTCCCTTTTTTTAAAACACTTCTTTAAGATTTCAATTTGCAACCCTGATTTATTCCAGCCCAGCCAAAGGAAGGAAATGGATTCACACAAGCTCAGAATCTGGCCTTGAAAACTTAAACTTGGCAAAGCAGCATTAAAGTTCTCTGAATCCATTGCCCCCTCATTCAAGGGGAGAAGAATTTCTGATTTATTTGGATTTAAAAGTCCATGGTGTTGGAGTCGTAGCTGTTCTTCATCAGGGAACATTGTGCAGCTCTTGCCATGCTCTCTGCCCACCGTGGGCATCTTTCTCTTCCTTTGCTTGTCTCTAACCTCAAATACAACACCAATTTCTTGGGGTGTGCAGAGCCACAGAGCCAGAGGTCTCACTCTCTACAAGGTGGGGCACCAAAATTTACTGTCAAAAATCAAAGTCACTGCATCATTTCAAAGCTACCTGGGCTGACAAGTCGCAAACTCAAAGCAATTGAAGCATTCCAGGGTTTTTCAGCTTCTCATGTGGCTCTTCAGAAACCACACTCAGCTCCAGGCTGCCTGGCTACAGGTCCTCTCCAACACCTGCCCAGGTTCAAATTTGATTTTCTTGATGGCAATTGTACCTTGACTGGAGCATAAATCTATGTGTGGAGCAGCTTCAAATTGTACTCAGATGGATACAGAGAGCAGAATTACAAAGGTAGGTCCACAAGCATCAGAACATGCAAAGTATCACCTCACTTGCTCATGTGCTTTTAGAAAATTCAGAGGATTCAATCTTTCAAAGCACCTGGGCAGCCTCATGATTTTATTGGAGACCCTGCCAGTGATGGAATTACAGACCCTGCCCTGCCAAGACTAGAGGCAAACCCCACACCTGAGTGACAGATGCCACCACCCCAGGTCTCTGTGTTTACCTGCATGACTGATCACATCACTCACCCCCAAAACGCTTCCAGTGCCCCAGGAACTTCTTGCATTTTAAACCCTGGACTGAACCCTGGGTCCAAAGCCAACTCCATTAATCAGCATGTCACTCTGGGCACAGGAATGGCAGCTCAGGGCTGTGCCATACTGGGATCCCTCCCAGTCTGCCCTGGATGGTCCCTGGCAGGCAGCATTTCCCAAAGGGATGACCTTCTAGGCATGGAAATGAAGCCAAAAAGTCCTTGGTGCCCATGTGAAATGCCATGTGCTCTGGGCTAAGCTGAGCCCCAGCTCCTGGGATGCAGGGATCTGGCACACATTAACCACTGGGTGTCCCTAACAGGGTGTGAGGATAAAAGCTGAAGCCAAACAGATGGGCTTCGAAAAAATCTTCCCTAAAGTGCTCTGTGTACTAAAACATCACTTACCCAGCTCTCATCAAACTTGGCTTGATCTGCAGGTCTCAAGCCAAGTTTGAAGAGAAATATTCAGCTGGAAACATGCAGGGAGAAAGAGTCTTTTCCCTGCACTTGAATAATAGAGAAATGAAACAATTTTCTTCAGACCTTAGGAAAATTTAGGAGAAATAGAACCCAACCCTCTTGGGTTTAAACCAAGCAGTGAGGGAAGGGAGGGGGGAAATCAACCCAGAATGCAAAGTGCAAATGAAAAAAGAGAAGTGGCAGGCCAACTGGAGCTGTGATGTGTAAAGCCCTATCAACACATGCTGCAGTGTTCCATCCCAGAAGTGCAGCAGGGATGGAAATCCCACCTGCACAGGGCATGGGCAGCTATTTGTGACACTGCACAAGCCTTTGGGGGCACAGCCCCACTGTCACACCCCCCCCAAGGCAGGCACTCAGAGCAGCAACTGGAGACTCGAAATAGGAGCCATTAATTTTAGCAGCCTGGTCAGGATTAGCAAGCCAATATTAGATCCAGTTCATAAAAGAAGTGAACTGGGAACTGTTAAAATATTCAGAGTGAAAATGATTTAAATGTTATGAATTCAACAGGAGAAATGGTAACAACCCCTAACTAGGTGAACAGCATTGTACAGTTGCAAAAACATGTAGGTATTTCTGTTGTAACTTCTCTTAAATACCCAGATTTTATTTTTTAAATGTATTTCACTATATAGGACAAGGGGAAACAGCCCTAAGTTGGGTCAGGGGAGGTTCAGGTTGGATATTAGGAAAAATTTCCTCACTAAAAGGGTGGCTAAACATTGGCTCAGGGCAGTGTTGAGTCCCCATCCCTGGAGGTGTCCAAGGAACACACTCATGCCCTGGTCTCATTGACAAGGTGGGGATCAGTCAAAGGCTGGACTTGATGATCTTGGAGGTCTTTTCCAGCCTCAATGATTCTGTATAAACATGAGCATATCAATCTCTTTAAACAGGAAAGAAGCAACAGAATTTCTGAACTGGTACAACCCCCATGAGATCCTGGGCTTGGTCCCACAAAGCTTTGATCTGAGTTGGGCAAGGGGAAGAAAAGATTGATCTGCCCAGTAAATGATTGGTTCTCTCCAGAAAAAAACCACCCCACTATATTTATCCTTAGGGATCCCAAATTCTTTCAATAGAATTTAATTACATATCTGAATTTAAAATTTTGCCTCCCATTCATTTGAGCTGCCAGTCTTAGGAAACACCGAAATCATTTGATGTCCTTGAAAAAGTACACCCAACTGTATTAAAGGAAAACCAGGTTAAAGCTAAGAACCTTTAATTTTTTCCTCATTAAATAGAAATTTTGAGCAGGCCTGTGTGTTTGTGCCATTAGAAAGTGTGATTGGTCCCAGCCTTTTTGCTCCTGCTCTGCACAGTGTATGGCCCTCAAAGAGAAAGTCATTAGCTTAATAATCATTCCTGACAGATTCCAAAGGAGAGATTCCACCAGGCATTGCAGCGACTCCTGGGGTAAATAAAGGGCAGTTTTATCTCCAGGATGGGAGGGAGAGAGAGCACAGGCACTCAATGGCAGCTGCTTCCCAGGGACTAATTGTTAAGCAGCAGTATTTATGGGGAAAGGATTGGGGAATGGGGCTATCACTGCCAGGCAATTATCTATACACGAATAACTTTAATACTTTGGCACTTTTATAGCCACTCCGTTATTTATTTTACTATATATTCTATTGCAATGCTGTTCCCCTGCTTACAAGTACATACGTCTTTTAACTTCATATACAATTAAAATAAAGCAGAGGAACACTTTGAAATGAGTGGAAGAACAATAGATCCTATTTAAGCATCAAGTGCACCAGTATTTAACTTTTGTGCTTTTGATCAATATTTATGTGACAAGCTATTCATTACTTTTCTCCTCTACCACTTTAAGGCTGTTGTTCTTCCCACAGCCTGATGTGCACTTTCGTGTTTTTAATTTATGTTTCCATAGAAAAGAGGTATTCAAAGAGGGGGGAAAAAGTGCTGATACAGCACGTGGATCTTTCTAGCAAGCCACAAATCTTTTCTAACGTTCATCTTAAACTGAAAGTAATTCTGGGAAACAAATTAATGATATAAATCACATTATCATTACTCACAGAAAGATAGTCTGCTGTGACTCTCTCAGAAAGCTACAGTGAGTAGCTAAAAGGCCTCTATGTGGAGAATGCCTGTTTCTAATTAAATGCTCTAAAAATAGAGTTGCACACACATCCAGGACCAAGCCATCTGTGTTATCTCTCCAAGATAAGCCCTGTACACCCACTATGATATCCCTTTCATCACTGCAGACATTCAAAACTGGGACTGGCCCTGCTTTCCTATTTAGGAAGGGAAAAAGAAAAAGCAAAATTTTAATCCAGACAAGATTTTTTTTTTGAAAGTCAGAGCTCTTGTTTTGAAATCTGGTTTCACACCTACTTCTGTCAATCAGCAATGTGATTCAAAGCCTTGTCCTGCAAGTGGTGGCAGCAAAGGAGGATTTCTCCAATCCAGGAAGCAAAGCTGTTTCTAAAGGGTTCCCTGCATTGTATTTGTGGGATGGTTTTGCCAGGGTTTTTTTTTTTAATTTTTTTTTTTAACTATTAAAAAATTTAACTTTTCTCCTCCTCATTCTGATACTTAAAAGAATGATGTAAAAAATGTGCTGAAACCAAACTGGACCTGAGCTAAAAGGCTGGATAAGAGATTCTCAAGACATCTTTGATGATAAGAAACAACAAACTGTCTTCATTCTTTACAAGGAGACCAGACAGACAGAAAACAGCCTTTTTCTCCTAAAAACAACCACCCATATTATCTGCCAGTGTCTGGGGGGAATCAAAAAGCAGGAAAGCTTATCAGAGCCTCTGTTTAGACAGAGCCAGTGGCAGATCATCCCTCCCTCAGTTTTGGGGCTCTTTTGCTGGGCCAGGATACAATTTCAAGCACCACACCTTTACCTGTTTTCAAAAATTATTTCAATTGAAGCTTCCACTTCTGCCATCAGGAAGAAGCATGCACTTTGCAGGAAAAAGGTGTTAATTTTAACCAAAGACCTTATCCCTTTCTTAAATTAGATAAGGAACAATTTTAGACATACAACAGCAGCATATATAAAAAAACATTCTATAACCTATACAGTCAACATATATTATGAGATCAAACTATGATGAAGAAAGTGCAATTAATTCCCCCTAAAGCCTGTAAGTTGTTACATACCTTAGAATAAAAAAATAGGCAAGATGAAGACTAACCTGTGAATAAATGTCATTTACTGGTCTCCACTGCTCTCCATTCAAAAGGAGGGGAATTGTTATCTCATAATCTTTGGACTGCTCCTTTGACATCTCCTGCCTCCAGGACTCCAATTTGCTGTCCACATTCTCACCTAAGGAGAGGGAGAAGCACTTCAGGTTAGTCATGGAGAGCAGCTGCCAACAGGAACCTTGTTATTTAAGGCACCTGGCAGAGTTTTTGCAAAGGAAATTCTTCAGGAAGGAATTAAACATGAAAACACGGTGGGGTCATACTGCCAGTGTCAAAACCCACACAAATTTTGGAGAGGGCTGGGATTCAGGGAGGGGAGCTGGGGGTGGATTAGAAGGTGTCCCTCTGTGGTAGCAGCAGACACAGACTGCACATAAGGAAGAGAGATACCACGATGCAAAGATAAAGAGGTCAAGGATGCACATCCTCATTAGTAGGGAATAAAAGTCTGGAAGAGAGTATAAACTCTCATTGAAGGAACATTCTACTCCTACACAAGCAGAGGACTTCAATTCATACTACCAGGTCAAAAAGCTATTCTCATGCAACATTTATCAAGCATTTTCCCCCTCTCTAAACATACTAATGGCAGTGTGCCCGTCAAAGCAGAGCCCTAAAAGCAGTATCACAGTAACAGAGCTGGAAAAGGACCTGAGGATAAACCTAAAAGAGAAGATAAGGATGGCTCCCAGTGCCATGGCACTGTCCAGACACTGGCAGGCTTTGCCACACTCTTCACTGACCATCACACAGACTCCTCTGGTGCACTTGGACTCCATGAGGATGAGAGCTGAGTCTTCACAGGAGCTCTAGAAATGTGTCCATGCTGCATTAGAATGGACAAAGGCCAGTGTTACCTCTCCTCCTCCTTTGCCCCATTCCCTTTGAAGGCGATGGGGCAGAGTTGTGGCAGCCAAACCATGTCCAGGGCTGAGCCAGGTAGGGGAGAGGGAGGAGAGCTGGAGGGTCAGAGCTGCCCACACTGCCCAGTGCTGCCATCCCAGCAGCCCGACCCACCCTCTGTGCTCACCTAACACACTCTGAGGATCAGGAGTTCTATTTTGAGCAGAATCACCCCAACGAAGTAACTGGTAGAATTAGCTTGAAATCATCTCTGCAGTCATCACAGTTAAGCCAATGTGAGAGGAAGACAAGTTTGGTGTTTTCCAACATGCTTTTAAAAATATGACACTCTGCCTAAAACATCAAAAAAAATTCCAAGATAAAAAGATAAAGAATGTTGGAGAGAGGAAAGTTGCTTGCTATACAGAGTTCTTACACCCCCCAGCACAGCCCAAGCCCAGCTGACAGGGGGCTGGGAAGACACAGTGCCAGTCCTTGGAAGGGATGCTCCAAACCTGGCCCACGATTGGGTTCACCCCTCTGGAGGCATTTGAGATACCATCTCATCTGCCAGAGAGGGTCTAGACAGAACCTCAAGCCCTTTATTCTCATTACCAGGCATGAAGCTCCCTGCACAGAGCAGAAATTTATGGAGCATATCTCAGTGAAATGAGAAAAGTTTGGCTCTAGCCCCGATCTCCTTTTTTTCTTGGCTCACTAGAGCAGCCTCAACTCTACGAATGAAATGACTCAGGCCCTTCTATTATTTTGTAGGATTTGCATTCTGAAAGTTTCATGAGATCTGAATTGGAAGGAACCCTGTGAGGATCCTTATCCTCCTGTGTCTGCTTGGCTTCCACAGAGTCTGAGCCCATGGAGCTGCAGGGAGATATGAGGAAGCAGCAAAGTCTTTCTGCTACTCCTACACGTGCAAGTTGCCTCTCTGATTAATTCTGCCCAGCATTCACTTCACAGCATCCCCCAAAACTGAAGAAGGAGGGGAGGGATCAGCATTCCTGCCCAGATGTGTTATTTCCCAAACAGACGGCACCAGCTATAAAAATATCATGGGATAAGGGAAGAAAATCTGCACAAAGTGTGGTTCAATTCTGCCACTCCTCCTCCTCTCCCATCCCAGGCAAGGGATGCTTGTGGTGCATAACAAAGCAAGGTTACAATGAGCAAATGTAATCTTACACACATGGTTATTTATCTGCACGCTGAAAACACGCCTTGTGCAGAAGTGTTGATAGTCTGGAGACAGACAGCAAGACAGGTTTATAGGCAGCAGTTATATCTTTATTGGAAAAGATAATTTATTTGGGGGAAACAAAGCAGACAAGCTTTAGGGGCTTGCAAACTCTTCCGAAGCCACAGCATTTATAAAACACAAGATCAATTTCTGTCTCGTTGCTTTCCTTTGACCAGATATTTGGCTGCTTATCTGAATGGTTTTATTTAAATTATTGGGTGTGATAAAAATCCCAGCTTCCTGCGGAAGGCAGAGGCAGCACTGCAACCCAGGCCTGGGCCTCATTCTGGAGAGCATTTGGGCACAGCCTTCAAGTGATGCACTTGATCTTAACTCACAGCTGCCCTTGGTGTGATACATGCACAGTGCAGGTCCTTTTGGAAATCAAATAGCAGCGCTTTGCTGATGTAAATTGATTATATTTGTGGGCTACGAGTGTTTCTGAAAGGCTGCAAAATCAAGAGACCTGTTTAACTGATAAAGGAACTTTAAAATATAAATATAAAGGTACAGGGAAGACAGAAAATTAAAATTTTTGAATAGGATTCTCCAGCCTGGTTGCAAAGCTTTGAAGAACAGAGTGCAGAAAATGAGGGGTCACAGCCAATGAAGAACAATCCACACTTATCCATCAGAGTGGGAAGGGTCTGAGGGGCCACCAAGCCTGACCAGCAGGACACAGGCATGGGCAGAGGAGGATTCTAAATCAGGAGGGCAAAAACCCAACAAAAACCACAGAAAAAAATTAAGAAGAAAGTCAGACCAAAAAAATAAAGTAGGGATAGAAGTTGAAGTGTGCAGAAAACTTGGAAAAAGTGGGACAAAACTGAGCAGGTACACAGGTGGGAGAGCTGCTGGCAACCTGGGAGAACCTCCAGCATGGACAGCCCTCACCTCAGCCAAGGCTGGAAGCTCCAGAGGATTTATCCCAGTGATGCTGGGGATGTTTCACCCAACCTCTTGCTGAACAAAACACAGCCCCAGTTGCCTTCTGCTGGTTTTGGGCCACCCATCTCTGAGTGCAAGCCCAGCCCTGCCAAGGAGCATCCAAGGAGAGGAGCGTGGTGGGATGGGATGGGACTGTGACATCCCCCCAGTGACATCCCTGAGCTCCCAGTGCTGCAGTTCCTCATGCACACAGACGTGCTGGTATTTCCTCCTTGCCACTCTCCCCGTCCCTTCCCCATTTTCATTAGGGTTTCTTTGAAGCTGGAACAATTAGGGTTGTTTGTGCTGCATTAATAATGAGGCCTCTTCTCCCTGGGGACTCTTGGTGCTACAGCAACATAAATAGTGCAATAATTGAAATCAGAGAATTGAGATTTCGGTAACGTGTCACGACAGGAGAAGAAAATCAGGCCATCTGCAATACCAGAAACTTTTATTAGAGCCAGGTTTCCTATCTTTTGTGTCACATGCACCTACTCACTCACCTACTTATTTTCCATGTCAGTGAAACTCTGTCCAGCCCTTCCTGACTCGGGCTCATCTCCCACTTTTTCCCATGAAAACCTTCACAGTTGTGTCTATCTGTTTTCTATTTTCAGCCTGCACTGAAGGTAACTCTTTTGATCCACAAGCAGCCCATGAGCTGATGCAGAGTCCTTTATTCTTTTTTTCCCCCCACTAATATAAAAGCTACTTTGTACAAATAGCGAGATGAGAAGTTGTTACCTGTCAGTGACTTTTGTGGGCCTTAAATAGTTTTCATCTGCCATGTATTTTTACAACTTTTCTCCTTGTGCAGTATCATACAAGGACTTGTTGGCAAAGAAGTTCAGAATAGTTCTCATCTCTTTGCTTTGTGTTTTGGTTCCTCTGAGCTCTGTGCAAAAGAAACTCGGAGCATGTGACGTGACATTCTGCCTCCTGAAGAAGCCCAGACACACTCTAGATTTGCATTTACTTAAAATTAATAAGCTTTTAGTGAGGCAGTGCAATTTATTTGTCCTTATGATAAACAGAGAGGTGAATGCTGCCAACCCTGAGTGGCTCTGGATAAAATGGGATTAAGTGGAAGGAAAAATAGAGTATTTCCCAGCAAATGCATGCCCAAACCACCCTGCCAGTGCTGCTTGTGCTCCCCTGGAGCAGCACAGGAGAGGAGTCAGACCTGGGGAGGTTTATAAACACCATCCATCTGTTCCCACACAGATTTACAGGAAAGTCAGCTGTGTTTCCTCCTTCCCACTGGGATGTGCATGTTCTAAGAATCCCATCCACACACCTTGGCCCATGCACAGTAACACAATTCACAGAATCACAGGATGGTTTGGGTTGGAAGGGACCTTAAAAATCATCCAGTGCCACCCCATGCCATGGGCAGGGACACCTCCCACCAACCCAGGGTGCTCCAAGCCCCGTCCAACCTGGCCTTGGACACTCCCAGGGATCCAGGGGCAGCCACAGCTTCTCTGGGCACCCTGTGCCAGGGCCTGCCCACCCTCCCAGCCACCAATTCCTTCCCAATATCCCATCCAGCCCTGCCCTCTGGCAGTGGGAAGCCATTCCCTGTGTCCTGTCCCTCCATCCTTTGGCCCACGTCCCTCTCCAGCTCTCCTGGAGCCCCTTTAGGCACTGCAAGGGGCTCTGAGGTCTCTCAGAGACCTAAGCCTTCTCTTCTCCAGGTGAACAGTCCCAACTCTCTCAGCCTGTCTTCACAGAAGAGTTGCTCCAGCATTCCACCAGTCCCAAGGTACTCAAGGGCTCCCACAGTCCCAGAACCCCAGGAAAGCTCAGCCAGGACCCCAGTGATGTTGTAAGGTCCCCACCTCCACCCCAGACTGCAGCCCTTTCCCCACCACACTGTGCCCAGACACCCCTCAAGTCCTCCACTGCACTTGCTGCTGAGGTATGAAAAGAACAGAAGTGGGGCAACAAAAAGGGCTAAATTAAATTATCTCTGTGCTACCTTTTCTATTACAAACAGGCTCCTCAGAATTTTAAGTCACAGCCTATCTCCATTTTCCTCTGCAACAAAACAGGAATGCACCGGAATAATCTCAGATAGAAAAGCCAAACAGGACAAAGCAATCTTTCAGCACCCCCAGAACTGCAAAGGTCAGTGCCCTTTACTGCAGGGCTTTGGCAAAGCCCTGGAAGGCAGGAAGGATGTATTTTATCCATTTCCTTCCTCATTTTCTTCAGCTTCCTCAGCTTACTTAGTGGGATCCATGACCAGGATGGATCATTCCTGGCCACAGAGGAAGGGATTTACACGTGGCTGCATCCTGCACTCACTGAACCACTGGCCATGGGTTTTGTGAGCAATCCCCACAGGCTCTGCTGCCAGGCAGCTTCCCCTGGAACCTGGGAGAGCTCTGCTCTGCTCTGCCCTGTGCCCCCAGCCCCCAAAAATTGGGCAGGAATGCCAACAGAGCCACCACCACCAGCAGTGATGCCCATCAGTCGACAAACAGCTTTATGGCCCCATCCGTAGCTTTTCTCCCATGTCTGATTTGAGATGAGTCTTCTGTCTCCTCCAGACTCAAAATAGAATTTTTTAATCTCAGATTACCAAGTCTACACACTGAGAGAGGAGGACTAAGTATTCCCCTTCAAGGTGGAGGTGAACTTAGGAAGTTTAAAAAGGATGTGAAACAGGGTAAGAAGAGGAGTCTACCCAAGCACATCACTGACCAGCCAGGCAAGGGAAGGTTCCCACCAAAGTTCAATAATATATTAGGAGCACTCCTAGTATTTTATGAGCAGCCTTACTCAAGTATCCCACTCAAATTCAGTGCTCTGAGTTAGCAGAGACAAGGATGGGAATATTCCAAGAGAATCCAATAACCTGCAGGCTGGAGCATTGGGTTGAAACCAAGCAGTACAGGATGGAGGGTTGGACCCTGTGGGACCAGGAACTGCTCTGCTTAACCATTAAACTTCAAAGGCAAGTGACACCAGGATGACCCACACATGCTCTGCAGCATAACATTGATAAGGCTGCATCAAAAGAGGTGTTTCCAGGCAATATCAGATATCCAAGGTCCTCCTGGGGTTGGTGAGAGCAGCACATCTGGAATGCTGTGGGCATTTCACCCCACCTGCATTCCCAAAAGATTAACTGAGCCCGGAGCTGGTGGACTGGAAAGGCTGCCAGGGGGAGCAGGGAAGTGGAAAGGCTGAATTACAAGAAGGGAACTAAAAGAATTATTTTATATAATCTAGAAAACCAAAGATGACAGGACCCATGATTGTCCTTTAGCTTTCGATACCTCTTGGTATTTATCTTGCCAGTGCTGATATATTTATAGGTGGCAAGAGTATAAAGTGGCTATATATAAAGGAAGATAGGATTCCAATATAGAACTTCTGAGCACAGAGGATCACATCCAGCTCTTGTGCATCAAGGAAAAAAACCCCAAAAATCTCCTTGCTTTAAATGGAAATTGTTAACATCAGGGCTCAGACTACATCATGCCAAGAAGAAAAAAGTGTCAACTATCCAAATATGTGGCCAAGGCGTGGGGGTGTGTGATTCCAGTCCTCTATTTCACTCCATCTTCCAGCAAAAGCCTAAACATCACCCAAGCTAAACATTATCCAGGCCCAGGTCTTGCAGAAACCACCTTCTAGAATGGTACCTGTTCTTTCTGAGACAGGAAAAATAAACTGCTGCTTAATAAAATCATGGAATCCCAGGATGGTTTGGGTTGGAAGGGACCTTAAAGACCATCTAGTCCAACCCCTGTCATGGGCAGGGACACCTTCCATTAGCCCAGGTTGCTCCAAACTTAGTCCAACCTGGCATTGGACACTTCCAGGGATGGGGCAGCCACAGCTTCTCTAGGTATTAATATAAAAAAATGCAAAAAATCATTATATCAGATAATAAATGTGAAAATGCTGCTAAATAATCCAGTGCAAGATTTCCAGTGCACAAGGATTAAACAAAGGAAGCCAAATAACTTGCATAGGGTCAACTAAGCAGTAACTTGAATTTTATACTAACACCAGCTGAGAAAAGACACCCTCTCAAAAAAGGGGACAAAACACAGAAACTCCACCACACTGATAAGGTGCTTCCCATTATTCCCCCTGCAGAAATTACACAGCTTTATTGAAAAAGGCAGCACAAAACACCAGGCTCTGCCTTCCCCTATACATAAGCATAAAAGTCTGGGCAAGATTTGACTGTGCAGAAAGTAAAAACCTTATCTCTTGCAGTAAAATTTTTATTAGTTCAAAATCATAAATTATTTTTCCACAGCTGACCTTTGCTCATCTAAGCAGTGCATTGATTCTCTCTACAAAATCTGGTAAAATCAGTCTTTTCATAGCCTGCCTGGAAAATAACTATTAAAAAAAAATTGAGGAAAAAGAGGCAAAACACCTAACTAAATACAAAGTTTTATTTGTTTGCTCCCTTCTCCCCACATTCCCAAAAGCCAAGAGCTCAGGCCTTCAAGCAGCTTTTGGAAAGCAACTAATTCCATGGATCTTCCTGAGCTTGAATCTCATCTTTTCCTTCTCATCCACTCTGAGCAGCCCCACAAGCACCAACTGCTCAGGTGAGAAACAAGGGGTTGGAGACCCACTGAGCCCCTTTAACTGAGCAGCATTAAAAACATGCCTTTTAATATTTCAGGTTTGCAGCTCTAAGAACTCCCTCCTGTCACCACTTGTTCTTGCACTGAGTTATTCCTTTGCTAAATGGAATTCTGCTGATGAAATAATTGGTGACAGGGAACAGCCCTCCCAGCCCTTCCCCCTGAAATGCCAAAAACTCCATGGAATAAGTCACGTGTTCAACGTTTTAACAGGGACATGGGAGGGGAAGGTTCAATTTGAAGGTAACTTGGTGTTCTTCTCCACCAAGCACTCCGTGGTTGGTGTCACTGCACGACCAGCTGAACAAACTAATGACACATATCAGTGCAAAAAATAGAGGGAGAGGGGAATAAAAGAAAAACTCCAATGTTCATTGTGGAACATACCCCCTAAGCACTTGGATCATCTTAATCTTCAAGCTTCTGTAATACAAGTGTTGGAAGGCTCTAAGTCTGCGCACAATAAAGTGCTTTATTCGGGGAACCAGATGACTCCATCACTCATTCAAGCACATGTTTGGCACAGATTGAAAGTGAAAAGCATAGCTAAGGCAAATATTTCAAAACTGAACTTGTCTTTCTAACACACATGGTTTATATATTGGTGTAATATCTATATAACTTTTCAGTTCTCATCTAGAGTAATGTCATGGCTGAAGTACAAGATGATGTCTGCTGCAGCAGGCACCAGAGCTCTTCTCAGCAGCTAACCCATGCCAAAAAGCCATTTACTAGAAAATTAAAAGGGAACTATCACACTTGACAGGTCCTCGAGAAAAAAAATAAGAAAAGACCTGTAAAAATAGCTTTTGTTCCTTCTAATTCCCGAATATTTCTAAAAATCAGGATGCTACACCACCCTGCAGATCCAGGACAGCCGGTTCCTTCCTGCTCGTGAGCCTGAGATCTGTCTCCTCTGTTTGCAGATGAAATATTGCTCATCACAGAGAGTTCCTCCTGCTGATGCAAATGCGATTAGAGCAATCTTGGGAGAGCACAGTGTGATTAAAGCATAAGTAATGTGAGAAGGATTTGGGCTCTCATTATAGAAAATACATATTGAAATGCACTCAAGGAAAGAAGCCAGTATATATCTCAATATCCTCCCTGTTCTCAAGAACAAAATGTGACAAGTGGAGTTTGGAGAACAACATTTGCTGTTGACTGCAGGAGGGGGCAGGGAGATTGCAGAACATTTCAAACAGCCAAAATCCAACTTTATTATGTGTATAGAATATATACAGAGACTATATTTGGGAAACAGCTGTCCAGCCTCATTTGTGATGCTGTTATGTTTGACTGAAGAATTACTATTCAGAACCAGTCCAAAGACAGAGTTGCCTTTCTTCCCTAGAAAAGAACTTTTCAAAACATGAGAGAAATAAAGCAGCAAAGCCCTGAACCAAAGGGCATTTTGGCACACTAGGTGATGGGGGGATATCAAGAGGTTCCCTCCACGGAAGAGCTCAGTGTGTGGAGTTCACAGAAGAGGGCAAGTTAGAAATTTTCCACAGAACCCCAAAGTAGCTTTGGAAAGTACGTGACACAACAGCTTAGAAGAACTTCTGTCCTCTGCTTTTCCAAGTGCTGGTGCACACCATATCCATCGGCCCAGCCATTCCTTCTTGTGAAAACAGGCAGGACAGGACTAATAAGAGATGAAAATCATCGAGGGCTGCACAGTGTCTTTGCCACAGGTATTTCCAGGGTGCCAAATCCTCACTCAGCATCACTTCAGTCTAGGTGCTGCTGGGCCACATCTGCTTCTTCCTAAACTGCTGCTCCTTCCCCAAAGGGCCCCAATCCCACAGATTGCTGTTTGGATTATGGACTCAGCCTCGCACCCTTCAGTTCCAGCGAGGCAGCACCTACCAAAAGCAGAGAAATAACAACCTCTGCTTTACAAGTGCAGGCACTACTAATCCCCAGAGCTCCAAGGTACTAAATATATATCCACTTTTCAGCAATGAGTTCAGATAATTATGTGAAAATCCAGATGCAGTGTTCCTCCCCAGCCCCTCCCCTCCAAACCCTCATGAAAGGCTACTTCCACTGAATGAAGTTCAAATCACTCTCCTAAATGCAATTTCCTCTTGGTCTTTCAAAAGGTACAGAAAAATCCTTCTCTCCCGTGATTTACAGGCCTCCCTCACCAAATACAAGGAACGCTCAGCACAGCTGAATTGAGGGATGTTCCTTCCCTGGATAGGATCATCAGTGGAAAGCACTGCTGAGTGGGAGTGGAGCTGTGCTCGTCACAGGCACACAAATCAATCATTGGGCTGTTCCCTGGGAAATCACACAGAAAACCCAGCAAATCCAGCTGAAGTGAAGTTCAGGATTCATTTCAGTAAGAATGCCTGGGAATTGATTTGTAGTTCTTTCCCAAGCCTAGCAAACCAGCTACTGGGCTGGGGGAGTTGATATCCATCACGAGTTTTTGTTTGTATGGGAATACCTGCTACTCACATTACACAGCAGCAGAAAGAGGAAAATTAAGTGCACCTGTACTAACATAAACTGTCACTGAAGTCTCTCTTCTGGTTTTTAAAACATGAATGCAAAGGAAACTTGGAGTTACTTAATGGTCTTGAAGCCACCTCGCCTGCTCAGGTTTAGCACCAGATCTGTCCAGAACTCCTGACTTTCCCACATTCCTTCAGGGGATGAGCTACAGGAGTAATGAACATTTATGGTTTCCTCAGGGCAGGGTATCTTCCCAGGTCACTGGAACAGCTTTGCTCATCCTGCCTACACCTCCTCTGATGCTGCCAAACAGATGTGAAGTGACAGCACAGAACATCAGCAGCAGGTTGTGCAAAGGAGCCAGATCCACACAGGGGTGAGACAGGTTATTCCAAATGAGGATCAAACACACATACAAGACCACACAAAGGAAGCTCCTTCTTTCTAATGCCTGAAGATTTAAACTGAAAGAGGAGAGATTTGGATCAGATATTGGGAAGGAATTGGTGGCTGGGAGGGTGGGCAGGCCCTGGCACAGGTTGGGCAGAGAAGCTGTGGCTGCCCCTGGATCCCTGGGAGTGTCCAAGGCTCCAGGGACTTGGAGCAACCTGGACTAGTGGAAGATGACCCTGCCCATGGGACTTTAAGGGATGGGCTTTAAGGTCCCTTCAAAACCCAACCAATCTGTGATTTCTTCTGCAATGACCCTGCACTTCAGCCCCAACCACCAGTGTTTACCCAAAGTGTCTCTTCAGTGGGGTGCCTGGTCCTCACTTCAGAGGCAATAGATGAAGAAATAAATCCTATTTCTTTTGGAATGTTCACCTCGTGCTTTAAAATCTGTCTCAAAATGCAAGAGTGCTTTTGAACCTGGAGAGTGTCATCATCTCCAGTTCAAAAAGGAACATGGATCAGAAGTGAGATGCTCTCTCTGTCCCTGTGTGCTGCAGATGTCACATTTTATCCTCAGCTCCCTCTGTCACCACAGTGCTCTCAATGGCAGAAAAGGAATGCAATATAAACTGAAATAATCTGGGCTGAATAGTTGTCCTCAGGCCTGCTAATTGTTGAATTAACAGAGGATTCTCAGTGCAGAACCATCACTGCACACAGGGCAGAATGGAGATCCTGGTCAGGCTCAGCCCCACACATGATCAGGCCCATATGTTCATCTTATTCAAGGTAGGATTATAGTAAAGTTCAGATCTTTTATTTATTTTTTTTCCCATTACTATATCAGAACAATCCCATAAATACTTGGATTCAATGAAGTTTATACCCTAATATATTCTTTCAGAAGTAAACAGCCACACGTGAAGTTTATTTATCTTCCAGCTGCTTTCAGAATTAGAACCCATTAAAAAAAAACCCCACAAGAGACCAGCAAACTTTCAGCATTGTCAGAAGAAGGTTTTTCCCTTAATGCATATGACATATACCATTAGACTAAATTTCCAGGGATTGACACAGTTCCTCTTAACAAATCTCTCAAATTATTAAAGACTCTTTTGTGCCAAATTCTGCATCCAGCTTTTTATGCCTTGATGTGTGTTATCCAGCATGGCTAACAGACCATGAAACATTTCACTTCTTGCCTTATTACATCATAGATTTTGGACAAGAAGGAATTTGTTCTTCTAGTGAATGGTTTTAGCATGTTGACCTTGTGAATGGACAATCTCCTGCCCCCAAACTAACCAAATATTTCACATCCTGGCTCTGAGTCATGGAAAACAGCAAACTCACTTATATGGGGTGTAAAAAATTAGTGATTTAGCAGAGGATCCACATTTCTGATTAGATGATGCAGTTCATCAAGTCACTTTCTGGAGCACCAATGCCAACATCACACTCAATACCAACATAGCCTCAAACTCTTGCATGGCACTGAGAAGAGAGGGGTCAACATTCTGGAACAGGGATCTACTAAGAAACAATCCCTTTCCTCAGTTAGAAGGATCCTTTTATCAAAAAGATTAAAAATTAAGACAGTTTAAACACTTTGCCCTGTGTTTGCCAAAACCAAAAGGGCTGCACTGTCCAATCAATTGCAACCCTCTAACAGATTTGCTCAAGCTGTGGGTTTTTCATAAGTTGAAAAGGACCATAAAGATCATCCAGTTCCATCCCCTCTGCCATGGGCAGGGACACCTCCCACTAGATCAGGTTGCTCCAAGGCCCATCCAACCTGTTTTCAATTTAGCTTGTCACAGTTTTTCCCTGGAGACTCAGCAGGACCTCAGAGAAGCCTCTTCAGGTGTGATTTAGGTCTTTAGTCCCAGAAAACAGTGGAGATGATGTGGTTTTGTCCTGGCAGAAATTTGAAAAGCTGCTTGAAATGCAAGTACAGCAGGGAGAGCAAGACCTGAGATGATGTAGAGTAAAACACCAGAAGCTGTAGAGGAAGGAAAGCCATGGGAAAAAGGGATTACATAAAAAAAATCCCTCTGGTATGACCAGCAGGAAGAGCCAGGATGGGATGCTGGTGGCACACAGAGCTGGGGAGGGTCCTTAACCTTAACAGTGTTCCAGACCTATTTCCAAACACCCTAAAAATGTCAGTTCCTGCTTCATAACCACTCTCACAGCAAAAGTCAAGAGAAAAGCCACCCAGCCAGCCCAGTTACTCAGGCAGTGCAGCTCCTGGACCACAGCCCTGGAGCACAAAGCTGCTGCCCTGAAGGGTGCACAGAACACTGAGAAAATAAAGCCCAGCTGGACTTCTGGGCCAGGTTGCACTGGCAATGGGAGATCTGTTAGCAACACCAACGATAAATCTGTCAGGATGAGGGTATGTGAGGTCTGAACAAGCCTTTACATGAGTTCAACCTTTTTAAAACAGAACTTCATGAGGAGCAGCACGTGAGAGCCTTGGTGGAAGTAACAGATCCACAGCCCTGATCTGCTGCAGTCACTCATGTGTCACTAGACAAGTTCCCCTGGGGGAGCCTCTGCACTGCCAAGAGGATGAAAAGCCACCCAAAACACAGCCTGAAAAGCCACCCAAAACACAGCCTGCCCATCATTAGTTCAAGGATGCTCTTTGTGGCTGGATGGAGACTTTTCCATAAATTCCAACAAAAGCAAGAGGTGAGACACCTGCCAAAACCCCAGCGAGCAGGAGGCTAAGGATGCAAACACCATCTGAAAAGTGGGCTTAATATCCTCTGCTGGTGGATCTTGGCAAGGATCTGTGGAGCCCCATGGCCAGTGACAACTCATGCCAGGCTGTCTGCAGGGGACCTGATAGGGACAATCATCAGACAAGGAGGTGATTATACACAAACCAGAAAGCCCTGGAACAGTTTGAAAGGAGACAGTATTGGTAAGTGAGCTCTAAAACACACAGTGAGCTGTAGAAATGGGGTTTAGGGTGAGAGACAAGGCAAGGTTTCTTCTGCTGCAGTTGATTTCCATTACACCCAATGCAGCTGCAGGCAGCAACAAAAATAAAATCTGTCACAAAAAAAGTTATTTCAGTTGAAGGTGAAGAACTTTGGGCTGCAGTTTTAGGATTTTCATTCTTTCATGCCCAGAGAAGCTGTGGCTGTCCTTTCCCTGGATGTGTCCAAGGCCAGGTTGGACAGGACTTGGAACAATCTGGGCTAGTGGCAGGGGGTGGAATGAGATGATATTTAAGGTCCTTTCCAAGCCAAACAACTCTGTGATTCTGTCATTCTATGATTCATTTCCCTGCTGTTTTCCCAGATAACACCCAATATTTAAAAGAGATTTAAGAGTTTACAGACACCCACAAATTTTGCATTTCTGTTTACACACCATCACTTCATCTGCCCTGCAGATACAGGAAGGCCTTGACCACAAAAAGCTTATACAGATGTGGATTTTAAGGTATTTGACTGAATCTATAAGGTTAGACCTTATCCCACTATATGTCCCCCTCCAGAAGGATGACAAAGTTAATTTTGCATTATTGGGGCCAGTACTCCAGTTAGTTTTCCTTTTAGTCCATGAGGTCCTTCAGCCAGCAACCAAGAGCAATACTGAAAACTAGAAGGGCAATTGTAAACCCATAAAAACTGGAAAGAAAACATACTAAAAATGAGCAGCAAGGCTGCTTTTAAGTTGTCTAGCTCATAACCTGATAATTTCTGTTTAACATCAGAGCTGCTGCTCAGGCAGACCCACATTATACACATCTCCTGCCACATTTCAAGCCCAGTTTTCAAGGCATATCGTAACCCAAACTTGTCTTAATCACTAAGCACGTGTTTCTGTCAAAATTAGGATGTGCTGGCAGCCCCTCAGCTCGCTGCCTCTGTGCCCAGAGAAGGTGCAGCAGTGAAGCCAGCTGAGGCAGGAGCTGCAGAGCTCCAGAATGCCTGGAGAGACTTGTGCCAGCACAGCTGAGAGGACTTTTCGTCACCGGGTTCAGCTCGGCCGGTGCAGAAACCCTCGGCTGCAACTTTCAGCACCTCTGTGCCCAAGAAAGCAGCACAGGCTCTGGCAAAGCTAAAGCTGTTCTCTCCTTCCACAGGAAAAGGTGGAATTAAGGAGGGGATGCTTGCTGAGCACATTATAGATATGCTGTGAAAGAAGAGGGGGAGGGAAGATGTTGTCAGGCAAACCCAAGCTGCAGATGAGCTGCAAGGGGCCAAGCCTGGACATGTAAAGATGGGCACCAGAAGGATGAACAACCAGCACAAATTGTACAGAGAGATCAGGTCACCAGTGCAAATGCAGCCTTAGGGCTTCAGCTTGGCTCCCAGGGAATCCCAAGCCACAGGTAACAGGATTTCCACCCCCTCTTATCATTGTTTTCACTCATGTGTGTGCTGGAGCCCAGTCACCTACAGTTTGTTTCTAGTTATTGCAGGACAACTACTCTGAAGTGTCTTGCCTCAAACTTTCCTGGATGTACAGTCACTTATCCCTGTCCAAGTGACCTCCAAACCATGGAGGGGCCTGGCCAGCCCCAGTGGCTGTCACACTCAGAGAAGGGACATGAGCTACCACCACCCAAACCAGCCCACCCTCCACTCAGGAAAAGGGAACAGCCACAGGGGACCTTTTTCTCCTCACCTACCAGAGGCTTTCTGCAGCTTTTTTCCCAAATGGGACTTATTTCTGCTCACCTATCTGAGGCTTTCTGCAGCTTTTCTCCCAGATACACCGATTTGGAGCAAACACAAGCGTTGACGAGGAGAAATTAAGGCCCCTCACGAAGGCAAAGCGCAGCTGCAACTGCTCTTAATTAATTAACACCAGTCCCAGGTGCCTGATTAAATGCAACACCTGGCCCTTCCCACCTTGGGGTTTCAATGTTCCAATCAATTCGTGCTAAAAAAGTATCTCCTCACTTCCCTTTTAACAAGTCCGGAGCCAAAGCCCCAGTGCAAGTTGCACTCCAGGCATTCGGACACAAGCAAACATTGACAAAGTTTAAAGTTACAATGAAATAAATTAAACAAAAAAACAAACAAAAAGCCCCAAGATGAGTTTGTGGTGACACACAGGGACACAGGAGAATCTCCCTCCCTCTCGCATAAAATATGCATTGTCAGCTGCTGCTGAAGGAACAGGAGAGGGCTTGGCCCCTCCAGGGATTTCGGAATAAACGCCGGACTTGCAGGATGAAGAGAAAAATCACTTTTCTAAGCTCCTATAACATCTTCCCCCATCCCTGCCTCGCACTCACTTTGAATGGACGCAGCGGCGAGGAAACTTTCCCCCAGCCAGGACGCTTTTGCCATCACTATTTGGCTTTTCCAGGCGATTTTTCCCGGCTGGAAACCGAGTCCAAAGTCTGACAATACTCTCCCAGCGCCTGAATTCAGTCCCGGGGGCTGTTTGCAAGGGGGAGCAGAATTTCCCCCTGGGACCCCACAGGGCACCCCCAACACATCGGGGGATCCCCGGGACCACCCCAATATCCCAGGGGTCCCGGTGGGGCTGTGGGGTTTGGGGTACACAGCTGGGACCCCGGGAGCCTGAGGGGGCCAGGGATGGGACTCCGTGGGATTGGGGGTGCCGGGGGATCCGACCCTGTGGGGTTGGGGGAGCCGGGGGATGAGACCCTGTGGGGTTTGGGATAAACATCTGGGACCCCGAGGGGCTGGGGGTGCCGGAGGACGGGACCCCGTGGGGATGAGGGTGCCGAGGTCTGCCCATTGAGGTGTCCCCGCGCCAGGCTGGGAAGCAGCGCAGAGCTCCGGGAATTCC
>WBMV01001829.1:116084-264943 GCA_013396655.1 Campylorhamphus procurvoides | reverse complement strand
AAAAAAGAAAGAAAGGAAAAAAAAGAAAGGATGAAAAAAAAAAGAAAGAAAGCAGTCGGATCCTTTTATTTTCTTTTTTTCCTTTTCTTTTTTTTTGTTTGTTTTTGTTGGTGTGTTTGTGTTTGTTTGTTTATTTTTGCAGAGGTTTGGGGTGGTTATTTTGATTGATTCTTTTTTTTTTATTTCAGCAAGAAGGGTCCCAGCGCTGGGGGGCTCCGGGGTCCCCCCCCATCCCAAGGTTTTCCCAACTTTTGCTACACACAGACACGCAGAGCCCTGGCTGCCTCCTCTGGAAAGTCATCTGTGTACATTACAGCTCCCGGGTTATTTATTGGCTTCATAATTATTTTGGAGTTGTTTCTTATTTTATAGTGTGGGGGTTGAAAAAGAAAAAAAAAAGAAGAAAAAAAACCTCTAACAAACAACAAAACACACCCACAGAGTTGCCAGATGCGTTTTTTAAAAAATCTTCCTTGTACAAGTTATTATTGCTGACTGTCTGAGGGAATAACCAAATACAGATTATCTATTCCTTAACACACCACCAAAACACATGGAATGCCCACATGTTGCTGTGGAGCAGCAGAAAAGAAAAGAAACTAATCCTCACAGACTTTTATTGTGTGGTTTTTAGTTTTAATTTAGTAAGAATCTCATCATTTGGATATTGATTCTTCATTTTGTAGATTGGCTCTGTGTTCCTTGTGCATGAGACAATCAGCAGAGCTGGCCCAATAAGTGTCTGTTGGCCAATGTGCAGAATAGCCATGTAATTCCACTTAAAAAATGGAGTTTGGAACCACAGATTTGGGTCTGTGCTCGTCCAGAGATGCTGATTATTCTTAGTGATCCCCACTATGCCCTTGGCCAGTTCCATGGATAAATGAGGCAGCAGAGAACAAAGTGCTGTGGTGCCCAAAGTGGAGCCCTGCAGTGTGCCCAACATCCCTGAACCACTCCAGGGGACAGTCACATCCCTGGCTGTGACATTAATTGGTCACAAACCAACCTGGAAAAGAGCTGGGAATCTTGAAGGATGTGCAGAAAGGGCTCTGATCAACTTCTGGGTTTCCCAGTTAAAAAGCACCTTCCACCTCTTACCCCTCTGCCCTAAACTAGACCCCTGGGCTCACAGCCAGGTGCTCTGAAATTTGAATTCTATCCACATTTACCCCTCAAGTCTCACGTTTTCCTCATCATGTGCCTTCCCAGGAACCCCTATCCTTGTGAGCAGTCAGGAATTACCCTACATATAACTTTAAACACCCAAATGCTAGATTTTCCCTACTCACCCATTATCAATTTCAATTTAACAGCTACACACTCAGCAACTCTTCATCCCTTAAATATAAACTAATGAACTCTAGCAACTATCTCATTAAGGACATATGTGCTCCACACAGAACATTGGTTGAAAACATTAAAATTGAAACAGAAAACTCCTTTGTGGAAGGCCACCATAAAAGCCATGTGGACACCTTTATCTTTAAAAGCTTTTTTCCCCCATTTAAAAAAAATAAATAAAAAAAATCAGTCAAAGGGAACTAAAGACTTCTAAGCAGGGTTTTGGTAATCCCACAAGGCTTTTCACTTCAATGGTAGTACTTGCATTTGAGTAACAATCTTTGATAGCAGCGAATGTGGAGCCAATTATATCTTGGTCATTCATTAGCCTGAATGAAGTAGATATGATCAGAGTTCCTTCTCCTCCCCCAAAATGTAACCAGAGAGGAACTGTTGCCACACTGATTTTACGGGCTCGAAGTTGATAAATTGGTAGTTTATCCCCAAACTGCCCCAAATATTTTGTTAACGACATCCACATAGGAATGCTACTGAATTACAGGTACCTCTGGCTCTGGAGAACAACAGCACAATTTCACAGCTGTTTCAAAATTCTCTTGGAAAAAAAAGCCCTCCAGGCAAAGGGCAGGTAATGTGACATGCCCCTTCCCCACTGCACTGTGCACGAGAGAGGCCAAGCCTTGACATTTTATTTTTCATGTCAAACCACCTCCCACAATTAGTTTTACGAGCCTTGCTTTATCCACTTCAGAAGAACAAGGCTGCGTTCTCCTGCAGGAAATGAAAATTGCATCCAGGTTGTGTGGCTGCTTCAAAGGGGGCCCCAATCCCGAATCTCCAAGTTATTCCCATGGGTGGTGGCTCTCCATCCATCCATCCATCCATCCATCCATCCATCCATCCATCCATCCATCCATCCATCCATCCCTCCTTCCCAGCTTTGTTCTTTAGCACTGCCAGGGGAAGAGGAATGGAGGGAGAGGGGAAGGTGGTGTGTGCAGGTGTCTCACTGCTTCTGGGTTGTTTTCACCTCTGTGTCTTTTGCTACTCCTTCTTTTTGGTTTTCCCCTCCATTTTTCTCCTCTTCATCTTCCTCATTCCGTGTTTTAGTTTTTCTTCACTTCAACCCCAAGTGGGTTTCTTCCCAAAGCACTCTGTGCTAGCTGAGAGCCATCCTGCAACAGCACACAAGCAGCTCAAGAGTCTTTTGGCTCTTAATCTTCATCTCTTTGGGAAAGGGGGACTGAGCAGACCACTCTTCCTTCTCTGGTTCTACAGACAAGGTGGTTTGCCTTGGGTTTAAGGAAGACCAAGCCAGGCCCAAGTGAGGAGCTGAAGGGACCAGATCCCCCTGCTGTAGCACCTCTGTGCTTTGGGATGTGTGGATGGGATATCTCGAGGTCACCTGTGGCAAGAGGAATGCCCGAGGAATGAAGTGACAAGGATCTCTGAGATCTTGTCTTCAGGCACATCTTCCAGCTGCTGTGGCCCCTGCTTGCCTTGGAGTGGCTTGGAAACATTTAACACAGGTTTTTCAGCTGGAGATTTTGAGAATTGGCGATGCTTACAGGGTGCTCAGGAATGTCTTCTGCATTAATCGTTCCCTATTGTCATTCCCCAAGCAGGGCTGAACCAGCACCTTTCTGCTTCCCAGCTCTGCCTTGTCACCGTGTCACTGGGAGAGGTCACACTGAAGCAGCTGAACTCTCAGTCTGCATTTACATGTGCAAATGATTCAATGTAAAGGGCACCGGCCACTTGGAGCGGTTAATATTTGAGTGTATGACAACACAGGCAGCCGGCTTGGACCCTGGTTATCAAATTACTAATTCATGCAGGAGCTTTAGTTCGCATGGCACTGAAAAGGTCAATGCAGAAGAGAGCAATAAGGAAGGGAGCAGGGTGGAATAACTTACCTGGAAACAAGCTTAGCAGACGGCTCAGTACAGACAGCAGCAAGGAGGAGGATGCGCTGGGGGAAACATCAATTTCCATTAGTTTCCCCTTGGCTAAAGAAGAAGGAGTTTTGAGAAAGAATCAGTGACTGATGGAGATAACAGGGAAAAAATAAGGAGCGCCGAGACAATATATTAAGTGGAAAACCTCCAGACTGTGTGTTTTTGTGACATTAGCTGGAAGGCAATGTGGCAAATAAATAGGGGATTTGTGAGATGGGTTATGGGATGCTGTTTGGTGTGGAGTATGAGAAAAGGAAAAAGGAAAGGGAAAGGAACAGGAGGAAAAGGAAAGCTGTCTGCTGCCCTTCTCTGCCACAGCAGGGTTTGCATCCCTGTGTCACAGCCCGAGTTAAACAAAGAGAGGATAAGACACCTCAGATAGCTGAGATATTTTCAAGATAAGGGGAGCCCGTGGGCAGAAAGCACCTCTGTAACTCTGCTCTCACATCTGCCCAGATCAGCTGTGATCTCCTTTTGGATATCCAGGAAACCTCACTGTAATCACAGCATTGAGTATCATCCAGAATTTTTTTTTTTTTTTTTTATTTTTCCCCTGTGTGCCAAAATGCAGGAAGACTCGTCTGGGCTTAGCTACAGGGATCTACAGTTTGGGGGCCTCCAGGCTGAAGTTTTTCCTTCTCAGAGTAAACAAAACAAAAGAAAAAAAGCTTTCCCCTTTGAAATCTGTGTGTCCCCCAGCCAGCTGCTGAGACTTCGTGTCTCCAGTCCTCCCTCACTTCATTAACTCTCTGCACAATCAAGATCCCGCTGAATTGTGAGTGCAGTGGCAGATTACAGTCCTCTATAATTACCAGGCAGAGATACAGCATGATGCAGCCTGACCCTTGACCACAGAGCTCTGCTACAGACCTCTGTCCCAGCACTCACACCCCAAATAGCAGCTCCCCAGAATAGCATCCATCAGGCCTTGCACTGAAATGAAATGCTGCCCGTAAGGGCTCTTTGCTGCACATACTTGAGAGATGTTGCATTCCCGAGATTTCCTGCTCTGGGAGGGCAGATTTCCACCCTCTGTGCACACCAGGATTCCTTGAGGAACACAGAGAGTGTGGACCAAGCTGGTTGAGCCCATGAAATGCAATGCAAGGTCAGCAATCTCCGTGTTCTCTTATCAATAAATGCATTCATCCCTTCCTCTCCACTCGTTTTCCAGCTCCCTGCTTTGCTTATGATTTTTCCTTCCTGTCCTAAAGGTCTCTTCGTATGGAATTCACCTGGAATTTCTGTCCCCAAGCTTTGAGTTGGCCAGTGCAGCTGGGAAGAGCAGGAAGGGGGCAAAGCAGGCAGGACCTGGCTTCAGCCAGAGCTCCTGTCCCTCCTCCACTGACCAAGGTCCATCCCTTCAGCCTTGTCAAGGGGCTCTCGGTGCCCAGATGGTGCTCCATGAGATTCAACAGAGACAGGGATAGACTTCAGTGGCTGCCCCTGGATCCCTGGAAGTGTCCAAGGCCAGGTTGAATGGGGCTTGGAGCACCCTGGGCTGGTGGAAGGTGGCCCTGCCCATGGCTGGGGATGGAACAAGATAGTCCTTAAGGTCCCTTCCAACCCAAACCATTCTCTAATTCTATGACTTAAAGAACCACGGATTTACTGAAGTTTCTCCCCTGTTGCACACATACAGCTTAAGGAGCTGGGGTTGTGTTGAGCTATTTGAAGTAACATGGTCCTTTGTCTTTGTAGGGAACCTTGAATTTCTATGACTGATTGACAGGATATAATACTGAATTAATTCTATCATGGATCACAGAACCCCAAAACTGAAATGTTTCTGGGTAACTTTTTTTTTAATAGAGAAAAAAAACTAAACCAACTCCTACCTGGTTTGAATGATAAAGTGCTATAGCATTGAATTCAAACATAAGTAAAATTGACAAAGCCATCTTCAATTTCTTTGTATATTTAATAAACGAGATACAGGATTTCTCATCTTTTTCAAGGATAAAACACAATCAGAGGGAGCAATCCCCTTCCATTAAGCTGCTCCCTGCTAGCACCATTTCTACCTGGAAGAAGGACAACAGGGCTGATGGCAAGTGATGTGTGCTCATCACATCCCTCTACCCTTGTTTTCTCTGCCCAGTTCATCCTGCTGCTCCATAATTTTGGGAAACAGCTCCTTTTTTTTTTTTCTGTAGCAAAGCAGGGGAGTAAGCTCTGCTTTAATGCTGATTAAGCTCTATATAGTACTTTACAGGGAGAGCCCAGAGTTGCAGCTGCTGTAACAGGGCCAAGGGTGAAAAAGCCAAGAGGAGCTCAGGCAAGAGCAAACAAAGAAACCCACCACTCCAAGGATACAGGACCTTAACAACAACAACAGCAAGCCCCGAAATTCTTCAGCAGTTAAAACACAAAAGCCCAAACCTCACAGGGTCCCTGCTTGCATTCTTTTCCTGTAGCATAAACCCTCAGTTGTGCAAACACAGAGCTCTCCTTGAGCACAGACACCACTGGTGGCTGAGCCTCCCTTGGGGCACCCAACCCATCTTGGGGCACCCAACCCACCTTGGGGTACCCCCTGCAACCCCCAAGACCCCGACAAAACAGCCTCAGTATCTCAGGGAATGTAGAGCTTGGGATACAAAGCTGTCAGAGAGACCAAAGGAGGGCCACAAAGATGGTGAAGGTTTGGGAGGAGCACCTGAGAGCACTTGGTGTGTTCAGCTGGACGAGACTGAGGTCAGACCTCATTAAGGTCTTTAAAAATCCTCATGAGGGGCAGCACTGATCTCTGCTCTCTGGTGACCAGTGACAGGACCCAGGGAATGGCTGGATTTGGTTTAGTTGGGATCTCAGGACATGGTTCTTCCCCCAGAGGGTGGTGGGCACTGCCCAGGCTCCCCAGGGCAGTGGGCACAGCCCCAAGGCTGCCAGAGCTCCAGGAGGGTTTGGGTGATGCTCTGGGGAACAGGGTGGGATTGTTGGGGTGTCTGTGCAGGGCGAGGAGTTGGACTGGATGGTCCTTGTGAGTCCCTTCTTCCTCAGGATATTCCATGATTCTACGATTCCCAGTTTTACCCCCCACAAAATGAGCCATCAATATTTTTCTCTTCCAGGTTTCCTCTAGGAAGAGGAAAAACCACACTAGCTAAACCTTCTTCTTTTGGTAACCTTTTAGTAACACATGACCAAACACCTTCATAAACAATAAATAAGCTAACAGACCATCTTCTTTGTCATGTCTGCACAGCCCCAAACATTTATGGGGGAAGAAACAACATTTTAAGCTTTCTTTCTAATTTCAATACTGAGAAGTGATGATTCTCCAGCATGATCCTTATATTAGACAGAACATTCCTAAAAACATATCAGGAAGGTGTCCTGTGCTAAAATCCCCTTAAATCCAGCACATAACCCATTAAATACTTGGGTCTTTTTTTTTTTTTACTTCAGACTAGACATTGAGAATGAGCTCTTTGATCTCTTGCCTCGAATTTCACTGTCTCCCTGAAAACAAAGAAAGCAAAAAGCCCACAGTTTTTTACATGTCTCACAAGAGGACAGTATTCAAGCCAGACTAAAAATTATGAAGTCGTATATTTTTAATATTCCTGTCTAGCCCTCTGCAAACCACAGAACAATGCAACATCCATCATCATAAAAGCTGTGACAGTAAATTAGGAGGACAGCATTTTTTGGGGGCCTTTTTAAAGAAAAATAAATATTCCTAATGGGAAACTTGAGAGAAATCATTAAAAATTACTGTGGTATACATCACGGGAGAATGAAATCAATTAGGTCTTAATCTCATGTTATTTATGGGAGGCAGAATGAGACAGAGCTTCTTTATTTATGGACCCTTTTCTCACTTAGATTCTGTTGCAGAGCTTCCATTGGCTTTGGGTCCCAAACACAGCAAGTGAAACCTCTCAAAAGGAAAACAAATAGAAGCAAAATGTTGGGTTTGTAACATCAGCTAATACTATTAGATAGAACAGTCAGCCCATAATTATATCTCTTTCATGCAGTTTAACTCGGGCCATTACATAATTAAATTTAGGCTGACGAGCCCTCAAAGTTATATTTTTACATCCTAACAAACACAGAAATTATAGATGTGCTCCCAGTAGCATTACAAGTTAAGTATATATTTGGCACCACTTTGCACTAAGTGGGTATTCATTACTAATTCCTCTGGTATTCAGTGTAACAACATTAGTCACGAGGAACTAATGTGGCTCTAATGTCTGAGCGCTGGGTTATTCCCCCATAAATCAGGATTTGGGGGCACACTGGTGGCTCCCTGTCCCTGATGTCACTGCACTGCTGGGGCATTAGGGGGAGGACAGGCTTAGATGGGATATGGGGAAACATTCCTTGCTGGAAAGGGCTGTGCAGCCCTGGCACAGCTGCCCAGGGCAGGGGGGATGCCCATCCCTGGAGGGGTTTAAAAGGTGTGTGGATGTGGCACTTGGGGACATGGGTTAGTGGTGGCCTTGGTGGTGGTGGTGGTCTAAGAGGGCTTTTCCAATCTAAATGATTCCATGGACAGTGAGCTGGAGTCTCTCTGCTCTGGAGACAAGCTGGGAGAGCTGGGGGGGCTCAGCTGGAGAAGGGAAGGCTCCAGGGGCACCTGAGAGCCCCTTGCAGTGCCCAAAGGGGCTCCAGGAGAGCTGGAGAGGGACTGGGGACAAGGCATGGAGGGACAGGACACAGGGAATGGCTTCCCAGTGCCAGAGGGCAGGGCTGGATGGGATACTGGGAAGGAATTGGTGGCTGGGAGGGTGGGCAGGCCCTGGCACAGGTTGGGCAGAGAAGCTGTGGCTGCCCCTGGATCCCTGGGAGTGTCCAAGGCCAGGTTGGACGGGGCTTGGAGCACCCTGGGCTGGTGGGAGGTGTCCCTGCCCGTGGTATGGGTGGCACTGGGTGGGCTTTGAGGTGCCTTCCAACCCAAGCTGTCCTCTGATCCTGTGACTGACCAAAGTGCCCTGGGGGCTGTCCCTGAGGGCTCTGTGTGAAGAAGCCCTGCCTGGCCCATCCTCAGGTGGCAGGATTATTTAACCCTAACCCTGTCCTCACCATCTCCCCCCAAAACCATGGCACAATCTCTCTCCACCTATTTCCCTGCCTTCTTCTGCAGTGCCACAATTCCAGAGGTCTGCCTAGCTAGAAAACCAGCCCTCTGTCCTCAAGATGCTTTTTGTTTAACTCCCTCACCACAATTATATGTGACAATTAATGAAATTATTGCTGAGGCCCTTTTCTTTCACAGGTCATCCGAAGAGTTGCCCACATTCAGACTGGACACCATTCCCCTGAGCACCCTTTGGTCATGATTTTTATTAACTTTCCCCCCATCATCCCATAAGGAGATATAAGGGGATACAAAGAGTTCTAAAACCCCACAGAAACATGAATTAGAAATGGGAGTCTCCCCATTCTTCAAGAGCTGCAAGAGCACATTATGGGGTATATTAACACCCTTCTTGCCCAAGCAAGAAGATGAAGATAAAATAGTTTCCAAAGGGTTTTTTTTGCCATTTACTGACAATTTCTCAGCCAGTTGCAGCCTCTCAGTAGGTCCAGAACTACAGAGCAGCCTCCATGTAATAGGTGTTTGCACAAGCATCTTCCTCTAATTACATGTTAACTAAAGTCTAGTCATTGTAAGATACCGCAGAAGATAAAAGTATTTTAAACATGAGGGCTAAAAATACATCCCTGCCACCAGTTTTCTAAAAAAAACCCACCAAATTTCTGCAATTAGGAGCTCTTTTACTTATTCCTATCTATGCAGCACATTCCTCAAGCAGTTCATTGCACTTAAGCTATTTTATATCATTTTATAAAACTGTGTGTACCATAAGAAAATTTATGCAGTTTCTTCTCCTTTTTTTCTTTTTTCCCTTTCTAATCGCTCTGCAGCTGGTAAGGAGATGATACACCTCATTATCTTATTCTGTGGGTCATCTAAAATGGATATTAAGTAATTCTCCCTCCTACAGCTTTGGTATGGAGCCAAGGAGAAGCAGGAAAAGGAAGATTCCTGACCTAGAAAAGAGGATGCTTTATATTCTCAATGTAGAAATGGGGTTTTGTATATAATCATAGGACAGTTTAGGTTGGAAAGGACCTCAAAGTTCATCTCTTTCCCCATTGCCATGGGCAGGGACACCTCCCACCAGCCCAGGGTGCTCCAGGTCCCATCCAACCTGGCCTTGGACACTTCCAGGGATCCAGGGGCAGCCACAGCTTCTCTGCCCAACCTGTGCCAGGGCCTGCCCACCCTCCCAGCCACCAATTCCTTCCCAAAATACGTGACATGCATCTTCCAACAGTTCTGTCATAGCTTAGACATTGCAGGAGACAAGCCAGAATCTCCCCAAACACCTCCAGGTGGGAGACAATTTTCTCCTCCAGAGCCCAACATGCCAGCCCATCATCACTGATGAGCAGACTGGCACCCCTCCACGAGCAGCACAAGCTCCTCTCTCATTTTAGGCAGCAATTTTTACGATTTTGATGTCAGTAGGCACATATTTAAATCAAAGCCTAATTCATATTTTCATACATACATTCAGCTTCCCTACCTACCATATATTTGATAGATTTTCAGTAGCTCCTTTAACCACAATCTGGTTTTATGCTCAAGTGTCAGTTTGTGCCGCTGTTAAAATAATACCCCTTTTATTCAGAAGGCTGCAGATGGGCTTGGGACTTCTCCAGCCCCCCTTGCCTGGTGCTGACCTGTGGCCAGGGCACTGGGGGGCCACAGTGAGGGCATCTCACAGGCATCCAGCCCAACCCTGGCCCAGCAAGGAACCACTGAGAAAATACACAGGCTTGGGTCACAGAGCTGGAAATGTGATCCTGTGGGCCAAGCCTGAGCCCTGGGCTGCTCTGGCAGTGAACAAGTGGCCCCTCAAAGGACACAGAAACATCTGTCTGTCCCTCCACCCAAAGGGGCAAGCAGCTCTCCAGAGGAGGCAAGCTGGGGTATTTTTAGCCGTGGAGCTCTTCCTGGGATGGCTCTATCAAGGGAATGGTTTCCTCTGGAGAGAGCTGCCAGAAACTTTATCCCTGCTTTTGTGTGCTGTTTTCCTTGTCAAGCAGCTCTCTCGCAGAAAACACTACACTAACGTGACCAGTCCCACATATCCAACAACAACCCCCCTAAAAAGTCTTACCCAGACATTCTCCTCCTCTGTCTGAGCAGCTGAGTAAACTCCAAGATGTAACTAACGACTTGCATGAATATACACAGGAAAATATTTATTTGGGTTGAAAGAAACCCCCAGAACACTGCAACCCCCTGTGCTTTACCTCACAGTGACTTTCCAGCCTTAAGGAGGCATTTCTTCTGTCAGCTGAAATTAATGATGCCAGCAAGCAAACAAACACCACGTCTTGCACACCTAAAACACTCTGGGTTCCCCATGTGGGCTTCATTTCATGTCCTGCACAATTCCAAGGTCGTGGTGAGGATTTGTGTTCTGGAAGGGCAATGCCAGGTCAATGTGTTGACAAACCCACCCAGGCTCTGTGCCTCAACACCCCCAAACCACCCCAACATCTCCCCCCATCCAACATCAGTTATTAAATCCTGCTCTGTGGGCACAAAGAGATGAGCAGTGTGAAAAGACATGACCCAACAAACACGACCAATGCCCATTACAGGATATGCTCATCCTCGTGGAGTTGTTCCAGCAGGAAACGTGTCCCTCCTGAAGGCACAGAACGTGAACTCAATAAGCAAGTTTTTCCAACAAGAAGGAAAATCCCAGAGTTGGACCAGTGAGAGTGATCTTCCAGTGTTTAATCTGATGGCAAATACTCTTTACTTTGAAGTGAAATCACCCCACTTTTCCCCCCAACTCTAAAACTTCCTTTAAGTTGCTGCCTGCTCGTACAGGGCTATGTCAGTGAGGCTCCTCTTTTCCTGGAGTAACATTTTCCTGCCCAGTCTCTTTTCCATCACAATGCCTGGATTGTGGAGCTGAAATGAATGCCAGAATTGTTTGCTGGATGCAGGACCAGATACCTTCTTTCCTCAGGGCCGGAAAGAGAAATTAGGTTTGCAACAGAGATGAGTTTGGATTTTCTGAAGCAAAGGTTTCCTATCCTGTAAAACATTCCCAGACAGTGATTTGCATTGTGCATTTCCCTCACTAGTTCCACTCCCAAGCTTATTTGTACAAGACAATCTCCACCTCAAACTGGCCCATATTTGTCCTGCAGATTTTGAAAATTATATTCAGAGAAAATAAAAACATTTGGAAATAACCTTTATAACAAACCCCAAACGTTTTTTGAATAGTGCACTGGCTTGGGGCTGTGAGCAGGTGGGACTGCTCAAGGTTGGTGTGACATCCCATCCCCAACAACAGCAGCCACCAGGTTGGTTGAGAAGGTGTCAGGACCTCTATGGGAGCCCCAAGGAGGACCAAAAACCCATCTGAAGTCTGTGCTCTTCATCCCATGAAATGCATCATTCATTTCCTCCCAAATGCCATGATTTTGAAGGAGGATCAGCTCCCCTGTTTGACACTCCCAACCAGAGGGTGAGAAGAATGTCAGATCCACAGATATATTTACATATACATATAGGATTGTATGGACATGGAGCAGGGATATGTTATGGCAGGTTAAGCCACCTGCCTTGAATTCCTGGGCATCCTGCAGGACAAATGTCTCATTTCCATGGGAAATACTCTTTTGCTCCCAACAAGGAAGATCCTGTCTCTTCCACTCTGCCAGAGAAGAAGTTTTGGGGCTCTCTCCTGGTGGCTCTGGGTGCCAGTCCCACACCAGGGAACATCCCTGTGTCCTCCATGGATGCTGAACCCCAAATGTCTTCTCTCCATGCCAGAATGTCCTGCTGTGGCTCCAGGGTGAGACTACAAGCAGGATTAAAGGTATAAAATAGGGCAGGTTTAAATGTATATGATATTTCTCTGGCTATCACACAGGTACAGGAAATAATGTTGCTGAGGGTCAGACTTGATGAACCACAATTGCTTTTCTCTCTGAAGTCAAGACACCAGAGATTAAGGAACCAGGGGGAGAAATGCTCAGGTTCTACTGAAATCAGAAGGGATTTGGGCACTGATTCTACTCAGTCATCTGTGGCCCAGCCTTGACTTTGGTTTCCACGACTTGCTTGGTTAAAAAGACCTTTTTTGAGGAAGAACCTCAGCAGTTTCTTCCTCCCAGCCATCCTTACCTTCCCTTGCATGTCCTCTCAAAGTGTGCTGAACTAATTGATGAGTTTTTGGAGATATCTGCCTGGAATGCAACATATTTGCTCAACGGGTCTCTATGTTCTCTGGGAGCAAAAATCAACGTTCCTGTGTTAAGTGAAACACAAAATAGCAAAAGAATCCAACAGAGAGCACAAAATACAAGCAGGTCCCTTGTGCCCAGCACGGGTCACACAGCTGGAGGAGCTCACAGTGGCCAAAGCCCAGCTCACAAACATGCCTCTTCCAAAAAGCCTGACCTTCCAGCTCAGCCTAGATTAGAAAAATAAAGCAGAAATATCAAAGGGCAAATTCCAGCCTCATTCAAACACGCTCGATGGGGTGTTGGTGCAACAAAGATTAACACTTGCAAGGGGTTTGACTGTGTTTCTTGCCATTGGATTTGTGGGGACAAAGGCACGACTTCTCCAGCAGTTTCCATCATGGTGTTATATTTAACAGCACCAAATAAAACCAGAGCGGTTGGATCAATGTTATACTCATGCTTTATTCCATAAATAAACTCCACTGGTTTGTAAGCTGCTTGTTTTTACTCGCAAAATGTACAAATAAAGATTTCAACATTTTTGGAGGAAACGTCGCAGATGGTTTCAGTTGTGCAGTTTTGATGCAAACATCCTTCTTGGCACCACTTCTTAATATGCCATTTCTAGAAATACTTAATGCTCACAGGAGTGGAGTAAAATATATATTACAATGAAAAACATGGGAAAAAAAGCATTATAAACAAATTTTTAAATATTGCTCTTTAATGGGCAATGTTGCTAGGTGGGTTCGTTACATGAACAGGAGTAAGAGTTCCTCAGAAAGCTGAAATATTGGTCCCTTTTGGTATGTTAAGTATTAATGTGAAACTGCTGCTGCCATGAGGACGTGGTGATGCTGTTTCAACTCCTTTCTAAACATAATAAATAACAATATTCCTTTTTCTTTACTTCCAGGGTTTAGCTCACAGGAAATCAATTAATAGAACACTTCAGAGAAATCAGTTTCCCACATCTTCCAGAGCCTCTTCCAGTGCTACAGAGGAGAGTACATTTTTAAAAAAATTAACATAAATAATACCACTGTAACTCAATATTTGCATTAAAAATTCTTAGAATTGTTTCCTCTGGGTGAGCTGACCAAAAGGTGATGCTCTGAAACAGCTTCGTTCCCTTTGAGACTGTTTTTGATTACTTGCAAGTTGCCTTCAAATTTCAATTGAAATACAAATGACCTTTCTTTACGTAAAGAGCCGAAGATAAGAAAAATACCTCCAGGTAATTGAGATAACAGTTAATTTTATGGCTTATCTAGCAGTCAAAGGCATTCAAGATGCAATTAGGATGATGGGCAGGAGACTCCTTTGTCACTCTGTGCTTCTGTGAAGGAGCTGGTCCAGTAATTGCTAGAAAGAAACGATGCAAAACAGCTTTAAGATGCTATTAAAGCACACGAGGAGGGGGAAATCTTCACGAGGGGAGGTGGAATTGGCATTCTCAGACCTCAAATCTGCTGATTACACTGCTCAAAGAGTGAACCAAAATGAACTGCACATTAATTAACTGCAGGTTTTTCCATCCTGGTCAGGAAGGGTGTTGGGTGGAGGAACAGAGCACTGAATGGAGGAGAAGCTGGTACGTGTGTGCAACGTGGAGCAGGATTAGCTGGGAATGCCTCCAAGCTGCCCCTCCAGCTTTCCACCAGAAAAATTACTCATTTTTTAAAATAACCAGAAGTTTGGGGTGCTTATTCCAATATGGGGCTTGGAGAAACTTGGTCTAGTGGAAGGTGTCCCTGCCCATGGTTGACGAGATGCTCTTTAAGATCCCTTCCAACCCAAACCATCCCACCGTTCTGGGAAGATTCAGAATGTCAATCCAAGCTGTTAATTCACATTTAAAGAAGTTCCTCAACCTGAGGACAAGATTGAAACCCCTCCCTTGCTCTCAGGCTTTGCACATGGTGAGCTCAATGCCCCCAGTGCCTCTGCAGTCAGAGGCTTGCCAAGCTCCTCTGGCCTTTCAGAGGAAACCCTCACCTTTTTGAACATCTCCACTCGCAGCCTGTTGCTCTGGATGATGATCCTTTTCTGCTTCTCTTCTTGCTTCTTTTTAACTTCAGGCAAATTGTCATAAATTCTGTAAAGAATTCAGAAAATTGAGTGGGCTCACAAACAACTAATTTCTCCTGGAGGAAATGTTTGCCCTCATTGCCATATTTGCCATTAATGTCCATCTCTAAGGGCTTGAATTGGACTTTTGACATGGAAATCAGAAATTCTTAACAATAATGGTTTTACATCAAATATGACTTGTTGAAAATGTTGGAATTAAAAATAAGGAGATGGGATCAGGTTATCTCAATGCAGCAATGGGACTCAGCAGAAGCTTCTAATGAGTGGGTTTCAGTTTAGAGCAACATCATTCCAACCAGAATCTGGCCTGTACACTATTTTTATTTTTTTATTTATGTCACAAAATTAATACCAAGCAATTAATTTCAAATATTTTCCTAAAATATGAGAAAACCATCATTATGAGATCGTAGCCTGTTAACATTTTTTTCACTGTCATTAGGAACTCTTTTTACCAAGGAGAACACAATCTTTCCACTTGAAAAACAACATGAATTGCCCTTAAAAAGGTGACTTTTGGCCTGATATTCATCCAATAAGATCAGTGATAAAGTTCCCAGGAGTTTGGAAAGCANCCAACCCAAACCATCCCACCGTTCTGGGAAGATTCAGAATGTCAATCCAAGCTGTTAATTCACATTTAAAGAAGTTCCTCAACCTGAGGACAAGATTGAAACCCCTCCCTTGCTCTCAGGCTTTGCACATGGTGAGCTCAATGCCCCCAGTGCCTCTGCAGTCAGAGGCTTGCCAAGCTCCTCTGGCCTTTCAGAGGAAACCCTCACCTTTTTGAACATCTCCACTCGCAGCCTGTTGCTCTGGATGATGATCCTTTTCTGCTTCTCTTCTTGCTTCTTTTTAACTTCAGGCAAATTGTCATAAATCCTGCGAGGAATTCAGAAAAGTGAGTGGGACTCACAAACAACTCATTTCTCCTGGAGGAAATGTTCACCCTCATTGCCATTAATGGGCATCTCTAAGGGCTTGAATTAGATTTTTGACATGGAAATTAGAAATTCTTCAAAATAATGGTTTTACATTAAATGCGACTTGTTGAAAATGTTGGAATTAAAAATAAGGAGACGGGATCAGGTTATCTCAATGGAGCAATGGGACTCTGCAGAAGCTTCTAATGAGCTCAGTGGAGCTGAAACACTTGGTTTCAGTTTAGAGCAACATCATTCCAACCAGAATCTGGCCTGTACACTATTTTTATTTTTTTATTTATGTCACAAAATTAATACCAAGCAATTAATTTCAAATATTTTCCTAAAATATGAGAAAACCATCATTATGAGATCGTAGCCTGTTAACATTTTTTTCACTGTCATTAGGAAGTCTTTTTATCAAGGAGAACGCAATCTTTCCACTTGAAAATTAACATGAATTGCCTTTAAAAAGGTGACTTTTGACCTGATATTCATCCAATAAAATCAGTGATAAAATTCCCAGGAGTTTGGAAAGCAACTGGACCTTCCTTCCCAGCAGTCCCATTCTTTGCATGCACACAAAGCCTGTTTAGTTCTGGTTTTTCCTCATAATATTTTGCAATGCCAGCCTGTTTGGGCTGCAGATTGCGTTTTGGAGGAGAGGAACGGGACACATCTTGAGATCTCTGAAAACCAGGATGAATTCCCCAGGGTGGCCACTTGCAGCTTCCCTTGGGGCACACAGTGCCATGAATGCAATTAAAGATTAGACACCACATTCCTCATAATTTGCTGTGATTCCCATCCTTTGTGCCATAATCAGCATAAAAAGAGAAACCCAAAGTGACTGCTCTGCTTCCATTTTTGAAAGTCCAACCTGAGGTCCCTGTTGGGGACTTCTTTTTCATGCCATGCTGGNAACTTCAGGCAAATTGTCATAAATCCTGCGAGGAATTCAGAAAAGTGAGTGGGACTCACAAACAACTCATTTCTCCTGGAGGAAATGTTCACCCTCATTGCCATTAATGGGCATCTCTAAGGGCTTGAATTAGATTTTTGACATGGAAATTAGAAATTCTTCAAAATAATGGTTTTACATTAAATGCGACTTGTTGAAAATGTTGGAATTAAAAATAAGGAGACGGGATCAGGTTATCTCAATGGAGCAATGGGACTCTGCAGAAGCTTCTAATGAGCTCAGTGGAGCTGAAACACTTGGTTTCAGTTTAGAGCAACATCATTCCAACCAGAATCTGGCCTGTACACTATTTTTATTTTTTTATTTATGTCACAAAATTAATACCAAGCAATTAATTTCAAATATTTTCCTAAAATATGAGAAAACCATCATTATGAGATCGTAGCCTGTTAACATTTTTTTCACTGTCATTAGGAAGTCTTTTTATCAAGGAGAACGCAATCTTTCCACTTGAAAATTAACATGAATTGCCTTTAAAAAGGTGACTTTTGACCTGATATTCATCCAATAAAATCAGTGATAAAATTCCCAGGAGTTTGGAAAGCAACTGGACCTTCCTTCCCAGCAGTCCCATTCTTTGCATGCACACAAAGCCTGTTTAGTTCTGGTTTTTGCTCATAATATTTTGCAATGCCAGCCTGTTTGGGCTGCAGATTGCATTTTGGAGGAGAGGAACGGGACACATCGTGACTGGAAGGGGCAGAAAAGTGGTGCTCAAAGGGCAGGGCTGCCCCAAATCTCTCAAACTGACGCAGTGGGAGAAAACCAAGAGCAAACCATAAACCAGAGGGGTTTGTACCTTTTAGATCTCCTATGCATCTCCTTCTCAGGTATGAACCTTTCCTTTGGTTTGAAGAGGTTATCTAGCAGAAGGAAAATAAAGTTAATATTGGAGAAATCTGCATTTAGTGACATCTTAAATGTCACATCCCACGTAGTCATGACATGTTGCTTCTGGATAAAGTTTGGAAGGCTGGATCCAAAACTCCACAAGTCAATGGAAGGACATTTAACAGCTTCATCTGGAGCTGCTTCCCAGAAGGGGGAGGATGGCTCAGACCCACAGCCACCCCCTTCCTTGCAGGGTCACTTATTTTCATGGCACATGGGCTTTGTCACTGTCACATGTAGCTGTGCATGCCCTGTGTTCAGATCAAGAACCAGAGGTGATTTCTGCTCCATCAAGTGATGCACCTTCCCCACGTCCCCCTGCAGGCAATTTCAGCCTGGCCATGTCCTCAACTGGTGCATGTTGGGAACCTGACCTGGTACCATCATTTCTGATCCAATTTACAGCTGTTTTGCAGGGCTGTGGGAAATTATGATGACTGTCAGCAGAAGGAAAATAACATTCCTCTTTCCTGGTCACACAGAAAGAGATCTGTGATAATTCCAATCAGCATTTCCCAGGATACAGGAAAATAATTTCTGATCTTAGCAGTGAGTGATTCTCAGGAATAGGTGATTTTAACAGTTTCCCTGCAAAAATGGGGTTTGAAAGGGAAGGGATGGTGTTTGTACGAGGTGGGAGGTCAGAAAGCCTGTAAGATCACTCTTCTAAGTTGTATCTCTATGAAAAGATNATGCCCAATTTGCTAGGAAAACATAATTAGTCTTTTATTTATTAGCGCTTGAATGTTGGTTTTAATGTTCATTTAGATGCTGATTAACTGGAATCAACCCTTGGATGCTCCTGCTGTCCAAATAACCGTGCCAGTGACAGGAGCAGGTTGGCTGTGACCCAGAAGGTCCTGGTGGAGCTCAGGGTCACTGCTTTTTTGGGAGCAGGGTGGGTGCCAGCCCAGGCCAGAGCAGCCCCAACCTCCCTTTCTGCTCAAGGTTCACATCTCATTCTGACAGCTCAGGGCTGCAGGATCCAGCCCTGAATTCTCAGAGGGAGGATTTCTGCAATAAAAGGAGTTGTTTTAGGGATCCTCCTCTCCTTTTTTCCCGAAATCAAAGCTGTTAATCACAGAATCCTAAAGTGGTTTGGGTTGGAAGGGGCCTTGGTTATAAAAATGCCCTTTGTGAAGGAGTCAGAAGGGTTAATGTCATGGCTAAACATTCCTGGTGTCTCTCAGCTCCCCGAGTTAAAAATCCCATGCAAACATCAAGCAGAAATAAGGCCAATCCTTGGATAATGGATATCCTTGGTGGATATTAGGATTAAAAATTTACTTTAAAAAATAACCCAAAAATCGGTATAAATGGGAAAACAAAAATCATACTGCATTTAAATATCGTTAATACCAAATAGCAAGAAGAAAGTGTATTTTGAAGGGAAGAGCAGCACACGTTCAGAGTTGTAATAACCTGCCAAGCACATCAGCCACACCTGAATGAAGGTCCTTTCCTACCAAGCCAAAGATCAAATGGGGCAGAAGGTGGACAATTCCCCAAGCTGATACTCTCCTGAATTGCATTTCACAAGTTCCTTATCAAAGCTCCTTATCAAATTTCACAGCCCTGTGTCACTGTTGGAGCCCACGATTGTGAATGAGAGAAAAGCAGGGATTTCCAAGCAGATATTCAGCATTTCCAGCCATGCCCCACGGTTAAATAAAGGTATAGACAGAGAGGCAGGAAACACTTGGTTGGGGTTTCATTCAAACCTTGTGGAACTGCTGAGTTTCTGGTGTTTAACCCAACTCCTTGTGCACCAAAGGTCTGACACCTCCACAGAGGGGCAAAGAAGCCACTTCACAGGTTGTAAACGAATGGGTCACAATCTTAATATATTTGAATTAATGCTAATTGCACCTCCAACAGGATGAGGAACTCCCCTGCTTGGGAAGGCACTCAATGTTTGGGCATAGAAGAGATAAAACGATTGTGTTGGAACCAGCCCTTGATTCACTATTCACCACTAAATCACTGAAAAACTTCAAAAAGAAAAAAAAACAGTGGCAAAATTCATCAAAATCTAGGGAATATACATTTTCTCCTAACAGGAATGCAAATTCTCCAAGTTTGTCAGGACTTAAAACACGGGTTTGAGGAAAAGCAAATGGGGGTTCTCTAATTTAACTCCTTTTTTCACTGATCTGAAACAATAATTCCCCAAAACCCCATTTGTTCAGAGAAGATACAAAACATTTTTTTAAACATTGGGGTTTTTTATATCAATGAATTCTGAGGATGATGCAGGAGATTTCGATCCTCTCTGGGCAAATGATACTTCAATATTAATGGAATTCATCCAGAAAAAAAATAATCAATTAGCATCTCCCCTGGCCTTCCTAAATAGTTTTTTTTTATTTCATTAGAGCATATAGTCTTGAAAAGCATAATTTCTTTTATTCCAAAAATAGCAGTTAATGAAGAAGGTATGAGAGAGCTTGGTAAATTCATCGAAAAATTAATTTTGTCTTGGGTAAAATTTCCACCAGCTTCTTAAACCTGACTTCTTTAGCTTCAGTTTCTAATCATGGCTGCAATCAGCCCTTTTACTCCTGGATTAAAAAGTCTAGGATGAAAAACTCAGTGTTCTCCTTGGCTGCTCCCATGAAATGATCCCCAACAACCCAAATGAGCTCCATGGGTCACCCACTGTGCTGTCCCCAAGCACTCACACACTGAACCCTTCACAGCTGAAGATTGGCCAATTTATTGCCCCTTTCCTCACCCAGGGGATGGCATCTCCCCCCTTCCCAAGGAGGGGACACGCTGGACACCCTGTCCCTGCCATCTCCCATGGGACTGTGTCACCCCCTGCCAGTGACCCTCAATGTGCTGCCGTGTTCACCTGACTCACAGGCACTGCTCTCATCCATAATATCCTAAAAATAGGTCGTTCCTCTCCCTAATTCAATGACCTGGCTGCAGCTTGGTCTTCACTCAGAGCTGTCAGCCCTAAGCAAGATGCCCCAAAGATGCACCAAGTGGCTCTGAGTTTGGATGGGGAAAAGGGACCCCAGAAATGGCACAACTGAGGTTGGGGGCTACAAACATCTCCCCAGCCACCGTTGGCATGTGGAAACCACGAGGATGCACCTCAGTGGTGCAGGATTGTTCTGTGGTTGCCACCTTCTCCTCTCTGGTCCAACCCAAACCTCCCTGGCACAGAGCTGCCCAAGAAACCCTGACACCCCAAAAAAACAGCAGTGCTCCCCCTCTAGTCTCCTCCAGTTACAGCAAAGCTTTTTGGGGAGGTTTAGAAGCACCACTGAGGAATCTAAACTACTGAAGAGAGAGGATTTGGATGAGAATCAGAGAAACGCAGCAGGCACCATGACAGGGTTGAGTGGTAACACTGGACTTCTCTTTCCACTTCCACCCTCTCACAATGGAAGGTGGGAAAAGCCCAAACGTGCCCAAGAAATTCTGTTAAACCTCAGCAAGGGCTTGTGTACACCAAGATCACAAGGCTGTTCATTATGCAGATTTAAAGGCCCATAAACAGCTGGCAGTCCTGTCACTGAAGTAATTACATGACGGTTTTGGAGATTTAAATCCAGTTATTTGAACATTGTTTCTATTGAGTTCGTCACAGTGGGATCTCTAATTTGCTCGGCACAGTCAACAGCAGAGTAGTCTATCTTGGACTAATTAGCACTCTCCAATTTAGCAGGACCCATTACCCAGCACAAAGGCTAGCCTGAGAGCTGCAGGTTCTGTGCCTTCAAAGAGCAAATCTTCTGCAGGATAAACATTGTCGTTTGGCTGAGATTTCCTCCAGCACTTCGTAAAACCCCGCTCGTGAACGACAATTAAAAAATGGGAAACGACTCGGGGGTTTGGAGGAGGAGAAGGTAAATGCAAAGTGCACAGATGTTGGTATTTATATGGAAATGATGCTGAATGCCAATTATTTCCTTCTCTTAGAAGGTACTAAACTTGTAACGACGCTTGCCAAGACATAGGGAAACCACGCTAATAATTTCATATTACCTCTAAAGACATTTTAGGCTGAAAGGATAATCCCAGGTGGAGAAAACTCTCTGCAGGTCATTGCTCTGGGTGTAAATTATTTTATTGAAATAAAAGCTGCCAGGCCAGAGAGCAGCATGTGCAACAAGCTTATTTCAGAGAGAAATAAGTGCAGCAAGCTTGTCAAGCACAGAGGGAAACACCTCAGGCTGCACTTTCACCCCCATTTACACCTGAATAAAACAGGCACCCTCCTCTCCCTCTCCTGTGCCACCTTCTTGGGGGGGTACATGGGGATTTGGGGGAAAAGGCAGTGCTTGAAAAGCACATTTTACATGATAAAATGGCCACTCCAGAGAATACAGAATAATGAGGGCAACAAAGGATAACTTCTTTCCAGCTTTGGGGACTGGCAGAAGGGAAGGAGATGGCTGTGACCTCAAAGGGACAGGGATGTCATCAGGACAGAGGTATCCAATCCCCTGGGTGAGGAGAATCCCCTGTAGGAAACAAAAATCCCCTACTCCAGGTTCACTGGGCAAATCCTAAATCCCTAAATCCTAAACTACCAATTGTCAGGCCTGAGAGCCAGTGAAATATGCTCAGCACGCTCTGCAGAGCTGGGCTTGGTCCAGGGATCTTGGATTTCCATCCTGACTGCAGTTCTGCTTAACTAACAGACACCTGACACTTCAGGCATTATAAAAATATCAGGATCTCACAAAGAGAGTTACCTGTGGCTACAGGAAGGCAAAGCAGTTACAGAAATTAAAGATTCTCCTTAGGCAAATTTACCTTTAATGACCACCCACTAAAAGAGGGAAACAGTCATTTAGTTGAATAATTAATATGTTTCGATAGTATGCTTTTATTAATCATTAAACAAGCATAAAGATTAAACTTTGCATTATAATTTAGGAGAAAGAAGTTTAACCTTTTTATCTATTTTTTTGGGTTCATAAAGCACTTGCAGAGTGGTTTGGGGGACTGTAAAAAATAACCAAAAAAGGGGAGATTTTTGCCACTTCTTCTGAGATAGATGGCAAAGTCCTGACCTGTGCAGGGCCCCCTGCACAGCCCTGAGTCGAGGACATCCAAAATTCCCTTTCCTGAATCCTCCAGGTGTCCCTTCTAGTTGTTTAATGTTCTCCATTGATTTACTTTTCACTAGAATAATGTATCTTCAAACAGCCACGGATTTCAAACCGAGCCATAAAGAGGAATGCCAATCCATCAAATGGATCTTTTTCTTTAGTCAGCTGAGTTAATTAACGTCCAGATGGCAATTGAAAAAAAAGAAAAGGAAAGAAGAAGAAAGCATTTTGTTTAACATCTTGTGCTTAGAGATCTTTACAGAGGTGCTGTAGGGAGGGAGCTGCTCCAAACTGTTTGACTCACTGGGTAATGAGACTTTTTATCTCTGGGGTAACAAACCAACAGGAATTAGGAAATGACAGAGTTTGGATGCCTTGATTTGGCAGCTCTGCACAACAAGAGCTCTTTCCCAGCCCACTCACTGCCCTGACCTTCCTGAGTCAAGTGGCAAGTCCACTCCTGAAGCTGCTGAGATCAGACTGGGGCTCCTACTCCCAAATCCCAGCCCTCTCCCCAAACTGGCTGTCCTGTGAGCTGGGAGAGGGATGAAATGCCATTTAGTGAGGAACATGACAGCTTGTGACAACAACCAAAAGTCCCCAAGGAGGTCCCCTCCTGCTGCCACAGACCACTGGAAACTCCTCACCCCCACTATGCCACCTCTGTGCTTCTGATTCTTTCTGCTGGGGACATCTGGACAGATGTTGGAGCAGCAGTGGGTGAAACAGGAGCAGCAGGTCTCATCTTTGCTCCCCTGGTCCATATGGAAACACCACACACGTGGCAAGGTTTCCAAGGCAGCTCCAGACGTGCTGCTGGTCACAACTCAACTCAACTCAACTCAACTCAACTCAACTCACCACTGAGAGGGTCAGGAATGGTGTATTGCCTTTTCCTGCTGGCAGTGGATGTGGAGGAGAGCTTGCGACCGAGCAAGCCCGGCTTGCCTGGAGGAGCTTCACTCCTCTGGGCTTTCCTCAGCTGGACCATGTGCTCCAGTCTCTTCAGCCTCTCCTGGGAGCGAGAGATGAACTGAGGATTGTGGATTTCCAGGGCTTCCTAAAGGAAACGGAAAAAACCACTTTGTTTTGGACATCATTCAAAGGAAGAAAAAAATGGGAGAGGCATCAAAATGAGTTTAGCAGGAGATCATTAAAATGATGGAAATGATTCATAGAATGGTTTGGGTTGGAAGGGACCTCAAAGCCCACTCAGTGCCACCCCTGCCATGGGCAGGGACACCTCCCACCAGCCCAGGGTGCTCCAAGCCCCGTCCAACCTGCCCTTGGACACTCCCAGGGATCCAGGGGCAGCCACAGCTTCTCTGCCCAACCTGTGCCAGGGCCTGCCCACCCTCCCAGCCACCAATTCCTTCCCAATATCCCACCCATCCCTGCCCTCTGGCACTGGGAAGCCATTCCCCTTTGTCCTGTCAAGTTTATACATTTGTATGTTATGAATTACATATTTTTATGAGCTGTCCAAGTGCAAGTTCTTGATGTTTTGCCTATTTCCTTGCCTCACCCCATTGCCGAAGCAGCTCGTCACTGACAGTCCACAAACTTTCCTGTTTATTTAGATTGCCAGGCAGATCCTCTTAGGGCTGATCCAGAAAGGAAACACTTTTCCACTCAAAGGCTGCTTCAACCTCTAGGAATGTCTTAGGACAGAGGACAGGGCAGAGACTGCTCTGAAACACGTACTGGAGTAAAGGCAGGAAGGTCCATGGGTACCATGGCCACACCCACAGCTGTGCTCATGATGCTGGACATTTAGGAAACTGGAAATCTGTAAAATCCCCAAATTTTAACCTGTTCTTGCACAGGAATGGCAGCTGGGACTCAAAACGGGGAGCTTGGACAACCAGGCAGCCAAGCAAGGCTTGGCAGAGGATACAAACTGCCAAAACTTCAGTGGAAAGGAGCAAACTCAAGGGAATGAAGGGGACGTGAACTCCTGCCTGCAGCAAACACCATCCATGGGGGGATGAAAGGGGAAAAGAAGTGAAAAAGGGGGGGAAAAGGAATCAAACCGATCCCTTACCCGCAGTGTCCGTGGGGCTGCCCGAGTTTTCTCCAGCTGGGATTGGGTTCCTGGCCAGGTGAGGACATTGTGTTTCCCCCAGGTCACACGTGGCCAGCGAGCTGGGGACAGTGTCACCCTCCTGCCTCGTCCCCGCTCATCCTCTGCCTCGAGCTCCTGCCTTTGGTCACTCACACCACAGAATCCATAATCACCTCGGAGAGATTTCAAAGTTCATTAAGAGGGCACGGCTAATTTTTTATCGGGTTCTCCACCTCGCCAGACACAGAGGGCAAGTTCTGAATTAAGAGTGCCAAGGTGTTATTAATAGGGCTCATTAAGCAGGGCAGATCAGATCTAATCACAGGTGCTACTCCCTGCCCTGTGACACCCAGAGCATCTTTCACACTAAGCCAGAGCTCCCATCGAAGGATAATTGCAATTAAACCCCTTGGACACTTAGATCTGTTTGCTGGTCTTCCCTTCCCAAAAACAAGACCCAATTGCACCATGGGAAGCAAAGGATATCTTGCTGTGACCTGCAGTTTGAGGCCACTCCAATTTATTAGACAGAATAACATATTTTTATGGCCCTTAATCACATATAATTTCCCTTTGACCACACTGAGGCTTTCAGAAATAATACTATTTTTTTTTTACTTTGCTGATAATACAGTTTGTTTTCTATCCTTTCCACATATTCCTTGGTCAGTGGAAAGGCTCCATGAAGAAAATAAGCAACAAAAGGTTAATCTGCATTATCGTGCATTATTATGAAAACTCTCAATTCACATGGAGGAAAAGAAATCATTTGCCACACTCTTAATTAAGTTTTAATGCTCACTGACTGATACTCCCTGCACAAATTAGGACCAAAAGAGGCCATGTGCTCAAAAATCAGAGTTGACAAGACTCTCATTTAGGGGACAGAAGGAATCCAAACTAACAAAGGAACTAAGAAAGGGCTCCATATGAACTATTTTGAAAAGTCACACTGGAGTACTTCTTCCTTGCCAAATAAATTGATTTCTAGAGCTAAATATCTGGGAATAAAGCCCGTTACTGTTTTATTTCAATTTTTGGTTACAATAAACTTCAAATATTTTCCCCTTTATGACATATTGTACGTATTATATTGTACTTAAAAACCGTATTAAAGTGCTCTGTGTTGGGTACATTTGCCTTATAAAAGCCTGAGCTGCATTTCCTCCCTAATGCTGTTCTTGGTAACATTTTGGAATAAACCTTGAGACGTGTGAACATGAAATTAAACCCCTTGATAAGCCACGTTTACAGAGGTGGGGATTAACTTGATCTGGGACAGATCTCAGTGGATCCTTCGCTCTTGTAGAACAAAGTCACTTCCAGTTAGGAAAATTCACCTTCAGGCCCTGAAAGCAGAATTTAGGCTTCTCTAAGCTAAATGGGGGGTCCATTCAGTAGCTTTAGAGTCAATAATGAACAAGTTTTGCCTACCTGCCTGCAAAAAACCCTGAGAAAAAAGGCTGCGTGACCATTGCAGCATTGTAAAGAATACATTTCTCCCAAACCATATAGATATTAAAGCCAAATTAATCTCAGTTGTCTTCTGCAGAAATACCTTCTGCATGAACACAGCTGCTCGTGTCATCTCCAGTTGAGCTGTGAGAATAAATGTTGGAAGGGAGACATCCCAGCCACTGCTGAACTAGAGGAAATTATGTTTTACATGCTGAAACCTCGTTGATAATCACAGTTCAGGCTGTTGTGTCAAAATAATAATAATAAAAGGCTGTAGAGGTGAAAGGAAGGGATCAGAGCAAGGCTGTAAAATGAACCTCCCTTGGGGTGTTCCCTGCTTGGACTGGGGCTGTTTGACCCTGCAATTTTAAGGCTTTTGCAAGATTTTCTTGACCCCTCCTTACAAAGCGAGCCCGTCTTTCTCATTTCCATCTTGTTTTCTATTACCCATAGCAATGTATACAGGCAGATTAGCTGATTGATCTCTCACCAGATGACTCATGCTCAGCACTTAAAGCTGCACAAAAATGGCCTGACTTTCCATTATTTCACTTTTTTTTTTCTTTTGAGACTGATCTCATCTGATTATTGAAACCATATTCCTAACAACCACAGCAGGATTTGTACCTTACTTTTTAGGAGCTGGTTCTGCCCGTGAACATTTTCTTCCCAGAGGGTCCTTGGTGATGTTTTTATGTTGCACAGACAGTTGGGGACAGAGGTTTTTGGTTTGAGGACGCCCTGTGCTTGGAGCTCTTTGGGTTTGGAGGTGTCTTTGGAGGGATCTCTCCTTTTTGGTGAGCCAGCAGCATCTGGAAGGAGGCAGCTCCTCTTCTTGCTTCCCAACAGCATTTGTGTTCCTGTGAAAAACAGAAAAAAAACCCACCCCAAATCCTATAACATGGGAATAGTTGGGTTTTTTGATTTCTTTTTTTTCACAGCCCTCGAGCCCACATGATTTTTATTTCCTGCCCAACTGCTTTCAGTTGTGCGTTTTCAAAGTTGTAACTGATACAAGTTTTATCAGGATTGCTGTGCAGTTATACTGCAACAAAAAGTTATCCACAGAAATGATCACAGAGGGTGGAAATAATCCCAGAGGACACTGCTCATAAAAATACCCTGCCCTTCTCAAAAATAGATACACACTCTGGTGGGCAGAGTGGGAGAGTTAAGACAACTCTGACATAAAGGTGTGTTATGTGTCTTGGTTTTGTTTCTTTTTCACTTCAGAGGAAGGACCTGGAGCTGCTGGAGAGGCCAGAGGAGGCACCAGGATGGTCAACGGATGGAGCTGGGATTGTCCAACCTGGAGAAGAGAAGCTTTGGGGGGACCTCATTGTGGCCTGAAGGGAGTCAGCAAAAAAAATTGAGAAGAAATCTTTACAAGTGCCTGAAGGGACAGGATGAGGGGGAATGTCTTCCCAGTGCCAGAGGGCAGGGATGGGTGGGATATTGGGAAGGAATTGGTGGCTGGGAGGGTGGGCAGGCCCTGGCACAGGGTGGGCAGAGAAGCTGGGGCTGCCCCTGGATCCCTGGGAGTGTCCAAGGCCAGGTTGGACGGGGCTTGGAGCAACCTGGGCTGGTGGGAGGGGTCCCTGCCCATGGCAGGGGTGGGATGGGATGATCTCTAAGGTTGCTCCCCACCCAAACCATCCTGTGATTCAAAATTGGTTAAACCGAGTGTCCATTTTCCAAAGTGCATTTTAGGCTGAGTTTGGAAGGGAGAAGAGGTAGAGTAGCAAAATTTAAAAAATAAATCAGGAAATCATATCCAGTGAATTTGGAAAGGACACCAGGATCAGCAAGGGGGAAAGGAGGAGCAGATGGGCCCTGTGGTCCCTGGGGGCAGCAGCCCCATGGCCAAGCCCACAGCTCTGCTCCTACTTTGTGATCCTGGGCAAGGATTGCCTGTTGGCAGCTCCACTCACAGGCTGACCTGAGACCTAGAGATTTATGTGAGCAGAAATGATCAATAACAATTTAAAATCTCTTAAAAAAGGCAACAAAGATATTTGGGAGGTAAAAGGGGAAAAAAAAGAACTGGTTTCAGCTCTAACCACAAACCCAAACAAACCAGGCAGGGATTGTCCCAGTCCCGGACATGAGACATTCACTAAATGACTGGTGTTTTATGGCAAACACTTTCTAAAAACCAGATATAACCTCATTCCTCTCTCTGCTGACTCACTCTCAGCAGCTGCCCCTCTCTAAACACTTCTTTCCCACATTTTGGTTGAGGACAGAGTGTAGATTCAAAGTGATTTTCTCCTCTGAGCCAATCCATGAAAAAGGGTAAGGTGGCACTGGAGGGATTTCAAAACCCTGTGGATGTGGCACTTGGGGACGTGGGTTAGTGGTGGCCTTGGCAGTGCTGGGGGAACAGCTGGACTCCATGATTTTAGGGGTCTTTCCAACCTAAATGATTCTGTGTTAGACACCTCCTTATTTCCCAGTTATTCACTAAAATCAGATCTTGCAGAAGGGGAAGTTTTCAGTTCACTTTCCCAATCAGGAATCCTCTCCCAATAGCTGAGAACTATTCTTTGCCATGAGATGATGTCTCCTCTGCATTTTGGTGGGCTGAGTGGCTCATACCTCTTTTGGACTACCCTGCATTGCTGAGGAAATCAGAGGCATTAAGATACAGCATTTCCTGGTTTTCCCTCACCCTGCAGATCAGAAAGGTTTGAACAGGGAATCAGGGAATTGTTTAGGTTGGCAGAGACCTCTGAGATCATCGACTCCAACCACAACATCTTAAGTTCCTTTCTGTGACTGCTCATACAGGGAGAAGGAGTCAACCTCCCAGGGGATCCTCTAGTGAGGGATCCCTGAAGATCAGCAGAGACAGGGGAAAAAAACAGTCCATTTTTCATTCCCCATCCTAAGCAATTCCACAGCCTTACAGGAAACCTGGTCAAAGCAAGGAGGTGCACACAGAGCTCCCAAATTCTGGGGTAGCATCCAAGCTTTCCCTCCTCTCTGATATAACTTATTTTTCCCTTTGCTTTTCATGCATTGCAAATATTTTTCTTCTCTTGTGTCCAAACTGAGCTCTCAGCTGAAAACAGTTTTGATGCAAATGCTCTCAGCAAACTGGACAGACTCAATTCTGCACAGACAGAGCTCTCACCTATACAGTGACCTGCTCCTTATTCCCAGACTAATCCCATATGCAGACACACACTGTGCTTCCACAAATGTCTTGTGGCATAAAGAGGGGAAAAAACACTGGGACGGATGTGTGGGGTCATGGGCATCAAAGAGTGGTTGTGGGAGGAGGGAGGAACGAGCAGTGGGGTAGGAGGAGATGAAGAAAGCAGCAGGTAGCAGTAACTGCAGAGGAGGAAATCCTTTCACTAAGGCAAGCCAAGATGTGAGATGGATAAAGGGAAAGAACCAGGGGAGCTAAGCCACAGAAAGAGCTTGCATGGAAAACAGATTATCTCATTAAATCACCTTTTAAATGAAAAAAGTTTACTGGCCAGCAGAAAACAGAGAGGGGAAGAAAGTGGAAGGGAGGAAGGAGTTTCTGCTCATCCACAGCAGGAGATCATTTGCCTTCCTACCAAGAAACAGTCTGTGCAACAAAGGGGTGTGTGTGTTGTGAAGGCAACACTTCAGTGGGACTGTCAGACAGCTCAGAGCACTGCTGGGTGCCCAAAACTTCAGCAGGGATCACTGAGGGGGTCAGAGGATGGCTGAAGGATCAACACAGGCTCTAAGGGAGAAGAGTAAAACACCAGAGACCAGAGAGAGTGAAGCAGAAGAGTCCAAGTCACATCTCTCCCCTCTGAACTCCTTAGAATATTGATCTGAACAAAAGAAAGAGTATTCCCACTCCATTTAGTCCTAACTAGCAGCCCAGATATTTGGGAATATTGGCTTCCAGTGCAAGTACAGGGACCTCCAAGAACTGAGCTCCAGGAAATGTTTCCCATGGAGCACAAATAGGACACCCTGCCCTGCTCCAGGACACGGCACCAGTGGCATCCTCCCCTCCAGGCCTGGGGAATCCCTGCAAACTGGGAGAAAACAAAGAGAATGCACCACCAAAAGCAGGAACAGGGTCCCAAATTGGAAAAGGTGATGGATGGATGCATGGAGGCTTCTTAGCATCTCGTGACAACAAAGGGATGCCTAAGAAAGAATTAAAAAGAGCAAAATTCCTGGTGAAAGTTGGGTGTAAAACCACCACATCTCCCCTGCACGAAAAGTGCCTTCCTTAGATCTTGCTCTAATATTATAAATAAATCTTAATCCTTATTAGATTCACAGTATAATGGGATTTTCTTAATTTATTTTTTTTTAGTTAACGAAGGTGTGTCCTGTTCTTGTCTAACACCGAAGACAATCAGAATAATAACAGAGTCAGTTTGCTAAACTCTTCCCTCCGAGTCGCTCTTGACTTAACCTTTCCATTCCAAAGGTGCAGAGAATCCCCAGGAAGACACAGCTCAGCTCCCTCATCCTCGGGGCACCTCTCAGTTCCTCCACTAACGAACGCAGATGCAAATGATATTTAAGGCAAAAAAAGAGCAAGGCAAAGGTACTTAAAGGTAAGATCAGAGTGTTTCGCTCTGTACACTCTGGGCCCGTTTTTAATACGCTGTGTGGGGAATTAGGACTGTTACTTTCATTAAGACTATCTGGAATTGTATATCTAAATCCCCCCGAACCAAACTTGAAATATATATGCCCCGCTGAGAATAGCTAGAATTGCAACTGCATGACTAGAAATCTATGTTTTTTCTATTATCCCAGCTGAAGAAAGACTTTCAAACTAATGAACAAAGACATGCAAGTGCAATGCTTTGGGAGATACAGGACAGCAGAACTCAAAGGAACGGAGAGCAGAACTCAAAGAAACTCAAAGCAGAATGACTCCATTAATAAAATTCAGCAAATGTGGGTCCTGCTTGTAAAGGTTCAGTTGCTCATAGCAGAAAATTTAAGGCACAAAGTCCTAATTACATTTGGAGGAAAGTCATTCTTGCCCTGTGCAAGAAGGAAGATGACAACAGCTCCATTTTTAAATAATGACTTAGTGAAAACCATGCGATATTGGAGGAGTTAAAAAATTCCGGTGAAATCAAGGGTAGATTTTCAAAAGCTCCTTTTAAAAAAAGAAAAAAAAAAAAGAATCCTTGATCTCCGAGAAAAATAAGTATATTGTTTTACTGTAAAATATCTTTTTCCATTCCCCCTCCCCTCCCTTCAGGGGGTTTTGCTAACGGGAAGTGACCCTGCATTACAGCAGGTTAAACTTGCCTTTCCTCGAGACACACGAGCCAGGCAAACATCCCCTCTGCCATTGTTACTGGGGCTTTTTTTCCCCCTTTTCCCTTTATAACGGGATAATGCAGCTTTTCATCCCTGCATATAACACTCTTCCCAGTGTTTCCGTGGGGATTTTGGACCTTTTCGTGCCAAAGTGCTCCTTTGAAAGTGGCCAAAGTTCATTTCAGCAGATGCAGCGCCGTGATGGCTGGGAAGGAGACCCACGGTGCTGATGTGCTGTGTGTCCTCAGTGGGATCACACAGCCCTACTGCAGGTAGGATTTCCAGTCCAGACCACCCATTGGGGTTTTTTTTCATTCTAATTTAATAAAAGCCCCATGGCCTGAGCTGCTGAGCAAGCCCGGACCTCCGTGATGGGGGCTGATGCTGCCAATACCCCAAGCAGAGAGGAGCAGCAATTAACATTCCTCAGATGGAAGAAACTTCATCCTCCTTCAAGATTTAGACCGGGGGATGTGTAGGAGTGGGTTGGACAGAGCCCACCCATGCCTCGTGCCTCGAGCAATGAGCCCTGATCCAAACCACGACTCCGGCCCCCCGATGACAAAGAGTGATGACTCAATCCTTATCATGAATCAAGGATTGCCAGGGCTAAGCCACACGATCTTAGACATGAGTAAACAGCCCACATCATCTCAGCAGCCTCGTAACACAGAAAGATGGAAACACTGGGAGCAATGATAGCATTATTAGTTATTTCAGGGTTTGTCAAGGGATGCGAGACAGGACGGATAATTTATTTTTCACATCAAAGGCATCACTTTTAATCAGTCAACGAGCCGCTGTCGGCAAGGAGTGCTACAAAACTCAGATGTTTTTACCCAAATTCCTGCTGACCAGCAACGAGCCCCGTGTCCCAAAGTGCCTCCTGATGTTTGTCCAATGACTCACTGACAGCATTAGCAGCCATGGAAACTACCTGAGCTCTGGGAATGCACTGCCCACGCTCCCTGCTCAGAAGGTGAGGCCAAAGGAGGGCTCGATTTACCTTTCAGGAACAACCTGGGGCTGGATCCTGAGCAACAGGGCTGGGCCACATCCTCGGCTCCATCCCCAGATCTGTCAAGATCCAAAGTCAAGGTAACTTTGCAAGCTTGAAGGGAGAGAATCAGACAGCCCATTACTCCCAGTGAAGGTGTCATTGTACCTGCACTAATTCTCTTGCAAACAGCCCTGCCTGGTGGGGATAAAGCTCCATTATCTCAGCTGTATCAATAACACCTCCAGCTAAGAGTCTAGATTAAAAAATTATCTCTAATGAAAAAAGATTGTCTTTTTCCTGGCTCTCTCTTTTGGGTTTTCTTTAAACCGTGTTGACAGCTGGGGACGCATTTCTCAGAAGGAAAAGGCTTTCTTTTGGCAAAAGCTAATATTTGACTGCAGAAAGTTGTAATCATTTGAAAGAGAAAGCTTATCAAATGTACCTGAGAGCTGTTAGGCTTCAAACCTATAATCAGTCCAAAGCAGGAAGAGCTTCTTGATGTCAAGAAACAGCTTGTTTACAGAAGGCTTTTGGCAAAATTAGTGTAGTCCCACACTTGGCTTCGGAGCAAACAATCCCATAACCAACTAATCAACAGCCCCTCACAATGAGCCTCTTCCTGCTGATGGCCAATTTATTTTCTCTAAACACTTCGCAGATAATTAATTGATCTTCTCTCCTGGTGTCAGACGAGGGAATGCCACTTGTTCCAGGGAGGTAATGGGGACAAATGTGCTGCTGAGGGCAGGATGTGATGCTCCTGCTCCCAAAGAAGGGTTTGCAGTGGCTGCACCAGCACAATGGAGGGGTTTGGTGGCCTCAAGTTGCACCAAGGGAGGGTCAGGTTGGACATCAGGAGGCATTTCTCCCCTGAAGGAGTGCCTAATTAGTGGTGTTCGATGGAAGGTTGGACTTGATGATCTTGGAGGTCTTTTCCAACCTTAAGGATTCTATGATTAGGGAACAGTCCTGCCTGGCACCTGCAGGAGATCATCTCTGGATCCTGACAGAGTATTATTGCTGCAGAATACTTCAGTGGTCAGCTAATAAGCCACCTACACCATTCCATCTGCCTGCTTGCACCAGAGGGCTCCCCATACCCAGCTGCTTCACTGCAGGGTTTGTGTATTTTGCTCACATTTCCCTGCTTTGCTTCCCATGAGCTGGGACAGAATAAAAGGGAAAATATTTCCTTTTCGTTAAGTCTTTCATAATTTGGAGGTTGGTCAAGCACCTGGTCATTATTTTCTCATTTAGGATAATCAGTTTGAGGTTTTAGACTCATGCCTTGAATCATCCTCGTTTTCCTTGTCTTATTTTTTTGGCCATGCTCTGCCAGAGCCGTGTCTTTCACAACCCCGACACCCTCCCAGGCAACTGGTCCTTAGAGTGAGAGGATGTCTGCTCATATTGTTAAGAACCATGGAAACAGTTATTGAAAAATACTTTGAAATTTGCTGCTGCACTTGCGAGACCTTCCCCGGTAACAGCCACAAACCCAAAATCTCCGAGCTGGAAACCCATGTTTGCATTTCCAGGATGTCATGCTAGAAGCTATCAGCCACTATTGTAGTGACTCGAGGGGCAATCTGATGCTGTGTGACTTTTAAAAAAAAACAAACTGGTTCAGGATGATTCAGAACGTTTAAATGGTGATTTGCAGGGTAAGAAATGTCTCGACCACTTGGTATTCTCATCATGTCCAAGGCACCTAGTTCAGCTCTTTCTGATAATTTACCGCAGCCAGGCTGAGCCAAGTATTCATTTCACAGACTGCAGAAGAGTTGTTCCTGCTTTAAACCAAGTGTGAATTAGGGGAAAATGAGGCCCTTTACTCCAGTGGCATAATGCAGTCACTGAATCCACACAGCCCAGCTCTTTTAATCATTATTTTAATGATTCCAGGATTGCGGGGCTGCTGCTGCTTGCCCTGAGCGCTAACGAGGGACTTGCACCCTCCAGAGTCTTTCACTTCAGGTTGTCTCACGTTCCTACCAACTCTGACAGCTCACGATGGAAATGTCAGCGAGTCACAGAATCAGAGAATCCTGTAGGTTGGGAATGATCTTTAACATCCTCGGGTCCAACCTAACCAAGGTGGGAAACAGAAGAATCAAACCCTTACCTGTCACAAGCCAAACATCAACTTGGATGTTCAGCCAAGATGAAGATCTTTGGGAAAATAACTCTAATTTATGTGCTTCACTCATAGAACTGTGACTCACAGCACCATTAGCAGGGCAGACATCCCTCTGTCTTCTAGAGAAACAATGGCTTTTCTGTCCCATAGCATAAAACTGAGCCTTTAAATCCCCAAAAGGCACCTGAAGGCGAGGGGCTCCTTCATCCCCAGCCAAATTATTTTATGATCATGCCTTTAAATGTACAAACATCCACACAAAATCCCAAACAAAAGAAAACCCAACCATCCATGGCTGCTCATTGCCTTAAACCACAGAGAACTCATTAAAGAACAATTAGCTCCATAGGAAAAATCATCTCAGCCAGGGCCACTGTGACATCACGGTGACATTGCTGAAGAACAGCTTAAGGGCTCCCACCACCTTGAGCATCATCCACCCCTCTTGCTTCCATCTGTGGCCAATGATCTCCACAGCCATTTATCCATTGGAAGTGCAGAAGGCCACACAGCTCTCCTGAGTCCTGTAGTTTAAATAAATGGAATAATAAATACCACTCCACACTCTTACACCCAAAGACATCATCACCCCTTCCCCGGTCTCACCAGATGATGGGGGATCTGGCAGCAGGGAGCTGAAACAGAGAGTTTGGTACTCCATAAATGTGAAAAGGGAAGAAAAGGCATCCTCTTCCTTCTAAAAATGAATCATAAAAGCTGCAGGATAAAGAGAAGCAACTGCTGTGGCCCATCCTGCAGCTTGGGGCTGTCTCAAAGGCTGGCAGCATCTTCCAGAGTCACCCAGAAGAGTTCTGCCAATTCCCCAGGGAGTTTCTGGCACGTGAAAGCACCGAATCCTCCGTTCCTGAGCACGTGATGCAGTACATGAAGGTCACACTGCAGTGTGACACAGGCCCAACGACATAAAACGTCTAGACTAAGGAAAATTGACAGCCTCCTCCATTTGAAATTTATACCAGATGAAGGGAAACATCAAAGGAGCTCCTTTTAATGGGCTTTTTGGCTTGTGGTCCTTTGTTCTTCACAAGTCAGCACCAGCTGCTGTGTCCAGAGTGCCAAGGCAGTAACGTCCCCCAGATCCTGGGCTGATGTAAATCAGTGTCACCCCTCTGAAGGCAGATATCTCTAGGGGTTGACATCAGCTGAAGGTTTGGCTCCTCGTGCTCAGCAGGTGCAAGCTCCAGTAAAATCTTGTGGGCCATATTTCATATTTCTCCTGTCTTCCCCATGCCTGCTGCTCTACACATTCACAGGCTGGAGCGCTGATCAGCATCAGCTGGAGCTGCTCAAGTTTCTATGCAATAAATCCCATATTGTAAGGAACAGCTTTCCTCTAATTATATCTTGTTCATGTATATCTATATATTTATATAGATATTTACACACACACAAATCTTGAGCTCTGGCTTATTGCACAGTGACTTTCCCATAAACAGAAGATGAGGTGAGAACACCAGACAGGCCACATTCTTTTGCCATAACATTTCAAATGCTATTTAATAATTGAAAATAAACACTATTTATAGGCTTCAGATTTCCCAGTTAGCCCATCCTGATTACCATGGGTATATATTAGTCTAAAGGTGACCTGCAACATTTTCTTGATGCACAAATATCTCAAGTACCAGAGGCTCTTCAATGTGTATTTAAAGCACAAATATGTTTATTTTGCAGGTAGCAGCATCTCAAAGTCCCACAGGACCAGCTGTTCTGATTTTACCCCAGTAGGAGTATGTATATACATACACGAGCCCTGCATAAAGAAATTAAAATAGCTCTTGAAACAAATTAAATCCTAGTTCTTTACCCCTTTAGAAAACACACTGCTGACTTCAGCACTTGTTCCCAAACCCCTTGTTTGGGAAGGAAACAGAAGCCTGTAATCACCTGGGGCCATTCAACACCCCAAAAGCCCAGATCCCAGCTCAGTTTTCCCCACTCACTGACTGGGGTTGCTTTAATTAATTAAATTATGCTTTCCAGTCACCTGTCCTTCTCTTTGGGAAAAGGGAGAAGCAACCCCATTACCAGCTCTCTGATCTGTCTTATTCACTTCATTGCCCAGTTCTGCAGAGGGCACAGTGGCAGTGCCACTCCCCAGGCACCCCTGGGCTGGGATGGGTCCCAGTGCCAGCAGCTACTGCTCCATCCATCCATCCCCACAGGGTGGGGTCCACCTTCCACTGCTGACTCATCCATGGAATCATTAACATTGGAAAAGCCTTCTGAGATAATCCAGTCCAATCATCCCCCAGCACTGCCAAGGCCACCACTGACCATGTCCCCAAGTGTCACATCCACAGGACTCTGAAATCCCTGCAGGGATGGGGACTCCACCCCTGCCCTGGGCAGCTCTGCCAGGGCTGGACAATCCTTTTGGTCAAGAAATGTTTCCCTAATATCCAATCTAACCCTGCCCTGTCCCAGCCTGAGGCCGTTCCCTCTTCTCCTGTCCCCGTTCCCTGGAGCAGAACCTGATCCCCCCCAGCTCTCCCTTCCTAACAGGGACTTGCAGAGCCAGAAGGTCCCCCCTGAGCCTCCTTTTCTCCAGGCTGAGCCCCTCCAGCTTATCCTTCTGCTCCAGCCCCTCAATGTCTCTCTTGAACTGAGGGGCCCAAAACTGCTCCCAAAAAGTTTTGAGGTGGGACCTCACCAGTGTCCAGCACAGGGGGACAGTCGCTGCCCTGGTCCTGCCACCACAGCAGTGCTGATACACATCTCATAATCCTGATGTCCCTGCTTTTGGGTGGTTGGCATAGGAGTGTGAGCCATGGGATGCCCTTCTGTTATCTCCCCCCACCCTCCTTGACCATCTTTAGCATCTCAAGGTAGAGCTGAGTGAGCCAGCAGAGCACCCACCACCCAAACTGGCTTCACTCTCCACCTCAGTGGTTCTTCCTTCCTAACTCTGTGCAGGAGTTTTGGGTATCACAACAAAAGAAGAACAAAAGTGTAGCTGTTAGCAGAAGCTATTTTGGTTTAGAAAATAGCTGAGGTTTGTGAAGGTGCTCAGGCATCAAGATGTTTACAGTTATCTAAGCTTAAACAGATAAATCTAGATGTTGGCATTTATAATCTTCCATAGAAAAGTGATGATACTGTTTAACCAAGAGGTCAAAAAGAATTTAAAGTTGTCCCATTTCTTTCTCTTTGTCCCTTTTTAATAATTCAGCATCGAGCCAAGTCGGTAATAGATTGTAAAAGATGGATGGAAAACTAGATATTCACATGGAATATATACTTCATGCAATGTAAGTGAGAAATTAAGATTAAAAATGTTCCTGTCTTCAGCAGAAACAAGACTAATCTTTTCATTTTTACCTTACCTCGTATTTATGAGGCATCAGCTGCAGACAGCAAAGGGAATGGCAGAATTGCCTGCAAAGCAGCCTTAGCAGGGGCTGACAGCTTGTTAAGAGCCCTGACCCAGGGCAGGGTGATGCTCATCCATCACCCGTGACAAGGAGCCCGTGGAGCTTGGCCAGGGCTGGCCCTGGTGGGGCTTGTGGCTCTCAGGGGGCCACCTCACACGTTCCTTCAGCTGCCCAAGGGGTGGAAATGCTGGTCACTCACTAAAATCAACACAGTTCTGTCCCACGACTGTGTCCTCCCACAGGTCAAGTCTGACTGCACGTGGAACGTGGATTTTCCAGCGCTTCCAATCCAAATTCTTGCCAGATAATGGAAGCAGAGACCCAAAGCAACGGAGCCAACAAAAGATAAAGTCCACAGTGGTGACATCATGAGCTCATATTCCATCCTTGGGATGCTAGAACACGAAACACGACTTTGAATGTTAACTGAATCCGAGAGATTTGGATTTCTGAATGTAATTACCATCCATGAGCATAGCCCAAGATTTACATTTCATTAATAGTCCCTAAATATTCATATGTAGCACATGGTGGAAATATATAACTCTGGAGATGACCTGCACCAGCCTCCTGATAACATTAGGTTATCCAGGTCCATGCAAAGCCAAGTCCTGAATACTTGGATTTGAACATGAAACAGTCTGAGTAATGCTATAAGTAGAGTTATCACTACCATAGTGAAGTCACACAAAAAAATTAGGAAAAAGACACCCCAAAGGGGCCATGACTCAACTGGCCCTTTAGGAAACACAAACCTGGCCTCACTACCTGTAAAGCAGAGAAGTATTTGGGTGCTTCTTCCAACTCTGATCCCAATAAAGCAGCCCATACATCCTGGAAACCCCATTTACAGATTTCATATAGAGAAGTGTAGCCTTGAAAGCAATTTTTCTTCTTCTCTCTTTTTTTTTTTACCATGGTGATGTTATTACCACTTGCATTTCTGCTGGCAGGAAGGTTTTGCCTCCAGCTGCAAAGCAATATAAACTCCAACCTTCTGGGTCATCAGCAATGTGATGGACAAAGTGCTCTCTGCAGTTCCTTCAGCCCATAAGATAACTGTGTTAAAGTACCATCGTGGTGCCAAAAGTTGTTTGCTGCCCCTTCTTTGCTAGTTCTTTGTTTTTAAACATTTCATTTCACAAACATTTCGTTGCATAAACACACAGCAGATTAAAACTTCACGTGGATGGATTGGAATTAGTAACCTCCAGAGGAAAAATAATCTAAAATAATTTGGAATATGCAATGGTATGAAGTTTCTTCCCCAAAAGGGCACTGGTGGATCCCCATCCCTGGAGGGCTTCAAAAGCCCTGTGATGTGTCATTTGGGGACATGATTTAGTGGTGGGACAGGCAGTGCTGGGGAATGGCTGGACTTGAAGGTCTTTTCCAACCTTATGATTAACCTCACAGCAATGAGTTGTCTCCCTCATTTCACCCAGAACCAAAGGGTGACCAAACCCTTCCCCTTTTCTCCCAGGGTTAGATCCTCCCAAGTGCCCTTCCTGTGAAGGAGCAGGGGGGATGTCTCAGGTACTGAACCAGGTTTCTCCTGACTTGTCACATTTAATAGTTGATGGCTAAGAGCTCATGACTTCAGTGATGCTGGGCAGAAAAGCTGCTCTTCTCAAGCATTATTCTGCCTCTTTATACAAATTTCACACAGGAAAGTTGTGCTAAGCTGATAAACACCTTCTTATACGTTACAAAGGGCAAGAGCAAGAGAAATATAGATCTTTACGTTCTACATTATTGCTCACACAAAAGGTGGAAGCAGTTAAAAAGGTACCACTTCCCATGTTTATTTACACCTATATTCTTGTGTACACAAATGGTGGAAGTCCTTTTTCAGAGAGCAGTGTTTCTCAGCTCCTTACCTCAGTGATTTCCTCTGGAACCTGAGAAACGTCCCATTTCACTTTCTAATTGCTTTGGGGAAAAGTGACTCTTCCACGACCACCACGTTATCACCAAGCCCAGGGAAGGCTCAATGTTATTTCAATCCTTGTTTCTGTGCTGTATCACAGAGACACCTCAGATGGTGTTGAGCAAAGCCTTGAATACACAACATTCCCTATGGAAACTTCAGGAGGACATTGCTGATGGAAATTAGGGTGCACAGGATGAAATTTGCTGCTGGCACCCTATTACATTTCCCCCCTCAACCCTTTAGAACTGGTTGGCATCTTCCCTCTCCTACTCCCTACTGTGCCACCTCCCCTCCAACACACAGCCTGGAGGATGATGCTTAGAAACACAAAGGAGTATTTTCTCTCAGGTGCTGCTCCTGCCCCTCTGTAGCTGCAGGATCAGTCTCACTGATTTCAGGCACGGCAAAGGGAGAGCAGCACCAACTTCAAGAGGTTTGTACCTTGCCCAGCCCTTGAGACAAGATGCAGCTTCTCATCTTTCCCTTTTCTCCCATCTGCACACCGGGAAGATGAAGGCACAAGGGAATCTTAGGAAGCAGCTTGTGTTCATACACTGACCCTTAGATCAAAAAGACCATATAAGAACAGGGTAATTGCAATTAAATGTAGCCCAAGGTCGCAGGATGCACGGGGGGTAAGTTTTAATCATTGTGCTTTGGCTAAAAACCAGATTTGCTCATTGACATTCTTCCCATCCACCTTCCCCTCCTGGAAAGTCAATATTCTCAGCTGTGGTTATCTAAGTGTGCTGGAAAACAGCTGCCCTCTCAAATACCCAGTACAAGCTGTACCACTCTGGGCACCAAGCAATGCCCAGGGCACCTCTCCCTTCCCCAGGAGTAATGTTGGCAAAGAAAATTTTTTGCTTGGAAATGTTGGAACCAAATATGTCCAAGACTTGCAAACCATTTACCTGGATCCATTAGTTATAAACCCCTGGGCTTATTACTGGAGCCTTCTACATAAGAGCTGAAAACAAGACCATTTTTAACTCAAGGAGCACAAACCCGAGCTCAGTGCAGTCACCTCCTTCTTAATTTTACACCTTGAAATTCAGCTCTTTCTCAAAAAAAGACCTAATTATTTTCAGGGAATAAGCACTTGCACGTTGCTGGGAGGAAAAAAAATAAATGACAGTAATAAGTGGTTAAAATTAGAGGTTTAGTGCAGAAAACACAGGCAGGGTTTTCCCTCTGAGCTGAGGAGCAGCATGGCAAACATTCCTGGAGCTGCCAAAGGCTGGGCTGTGCTCTGACTCAGGGTGCCTTGGCAGAAACAAGGATTCCTGTTATCTGCTCCCCCAAAATCCCTGTGGTGGGTCTTCTGCTCCAGCCTGAACCTCTGCTCCACCAGGCTGAGGTTTATGGAGATGACTTACCTGGCTCACCACTTGAATTAGGGAGCTGGAGGGAGAACACAGTGTGAGAGCTGCCAGAATGCTCATCCTCTTCCTTCTTCGTTGCTGCCACGTTATGATGTCCTCTGGGTGTCTCCACAAACGCTGGAAGTGCTGAGATAAGGACACTTTGCAAAGGGTGTTTGCTACCCAAACAGCCTTCCTTTGTTTTCACTCCCTTAATTACCTTATTTTCTGTGAAGTCTGCACTCGAGTCTGATCTGAGTGGAGTCTTGTTTGCTCCTAGGAGCTTTGTTGGAGCTGTCTCCTCCATGGGCTCTCCATTAGCTATGCCATCTACTCCATCTGCTGTTAATCTAGACAAACTGCACTTGATGTTGAAGGACAACGTGGATCTATAAGTTTTTTGGCATTTAAGTCGAGGTTGGTCAAGGCACACGTTGAGTGACTTGTCTAAATAGTAGATGGTGCTTGGACACTGCTGAGAAACCTGGAGGTGGACACAGGACAGGAACGAAGGAGGCACCTTCTCCTTCCCATCACTGCTCTCCTCGATTCCAGGGTCAAACAGCTGCCTTTGTGGCTCCTCACCTAATTTTGGGCAAGATGCAGGAATCTTTCCTGGAGAGGCACGTTGGGGTGCGTGGCCAGGTGGGGTGCAGTGATGGAGAGCAGCAGGGACCCTGCTGGAGGTGGGGGACACAACTTTGGGGTCCTTCACAGCCCCAGGGCCACGGGCTGGGTCCCCAGAGCCCACAGCAACACGTCTGGCTGTCACACTTATGGAGGAAAAGCCTTTCTGCTGCTTTGCTCGCTGGTTTTGCTCTGTGACGTGAGAGCCCGATGAGGACTTGGTGTCTTCTAAAGATGCCTGGATCTCTAATCTGCTGGGAAGCACCAGGAACGTTCTGGTAACCTTGACTGAGCCACGCTGAGCCAACGATGGCTTTGTGTGACAAGCCCTGGGCTGTGGGATCACGGACCACATGGGCAAAGCAGGCTGAGGTCCTTTGGATTTATTCCCATCAATCATCTGTGAACCGGTCAGTGGTGAAACCAGTGTTGGATTTTGTGAAGACAGAGGCCCCTGCAAATGAAAAGACTCAAGTTATCAACGTGCTCCATTATACTACATGTATCTAACTGTTCCTCATCCACCATTTATCACACCAGACGGTTTTGTTCAAGATCTCTTGTTAACTTTCTATTTATATTAACTTTTTTGTCACTTAATAACGCACCCTCCTGAAATCAGCTCTGAGTTGAATTGGAGGCTTCAACAAAAACCTTATCACTGGTGAAAAAAAAATATTAAAATTTAAGATGTGTCTTCCTTAGTATTATTTTCAGAATTTGAGCTACTGCTGCAGTTGGGATCTGTGGATGTTTAAAAATGTTTGTTTAAAAATAGACGTGTCAAAGGCAATTGCCAATTTCAGGCTTCAAACTTCTCTTTTGTGACTGTCTGGTGGAATTTAACATGTATTTTTAATATAACAGAACTGCATTTTTAAATATATTATGAATCATCAGGACATCACATGCTGCAGGAGGACACGTGGACACCAAGGTCATGACAGGTCTACAACCCCACCAGGTATAGCATGAAAAGGGATATAGTTACCCATGAAAGTGATCTTGGTGTGATTTTAATTAATTAGTTCCTTCTTGCTTAAGATGACTTGGTGACACCTACCAGCGATGTAAAAACATCTATGCCCAAGATTGATTGACAGTGGCCCACATTAATTTTTCCATCCATGACAGTAAAGATCTATCTTGACAGACCATACATTACTCCAGTGAAGGTGACAAAGGAGGTGCCTTCATGTGACAGCCAGGACCCAACAAGGGTTTCACAAAACACAATGTTGTTCTTCCTCCAGGAAGACCACGAGGGTGACAGCGTTGTGACCTCCCAGGTGTCAAGGCCATCCTTCTCAGGGCTGTGGTGCCAGAGCTGGGACACTGCACCAAACCCCATGGGAGAGGACCTTTAAAGACCCTTCCAACCCAAAGCATTCCGTGATTCTGAGATCCTAGGAGAGCATTCCTGCCTTCCTCTTCTCAGGGCAGGGAAACACCCCCAAACCCAGGCTCCTTTGGAACTCTTTGGAAGGAGCTGGTTGGGAACCCGAATGGGAAGAGGGACATCAAGCCTTTATTAACGAGGTGAAATGCCAAATAAATTTTATCAACTCTTTAAACCAGCTGCCTGTGGTTTTGACAATTCAATAATTTCACAGCCCCAGGGAAGGCATTTTCTTCCTTCTCTGTTGCTTTCATGGTTTGTAACAACATTTGCCTCATATTTTCTGCACTTCATTTACTTCTACCTCCAGGTTTGAGACCTTTGCAAGCCTTCCAAAGCACTCGACTTCCCCACGATTCCTACAGGGCACCAAAGAGGGATGTTCCTTGAGAGACTTTATTTTGGATGCATCTCTCATGCTCCAGTAGTTAATTTGACATTTATTCCTTTTGTTAAGGGCTGCACAGATGGAGACATCCTGCAAGGGTCCAAAGGCATGTCAAAAATGTTCCTGATTACCTCCAAACTCCTGCACCAATATTTTAAATTATTTACTTCTCCTTTTTTCTGCTTGAATATATGTATGAATATATCCCCTTCCTCCCCGTCTTTGGCAAAGAAATGGATCTTTAAGGCTTGACCAGCTGATCCTTTGCTCGTTGGGAGCTTTCAAGCTTCACTGCACCCTGGGAGAAAAATCCTCACTTGCACAAAGTAATTGAGGGGAGCTGAAAACCTCAGGCTTTATCTGGAGAACATCTCAGGCAGAGCGGACTCATATTTGGGATACCACTTGATTTAGTCTCCTGGGGTGCTTTTAACAACTTCTTTTCCCCAACAAAACACACAATTTCCCCCCCATCACCGAGAGCACGTGGAATCACAACACTTAGCCATCATTTTATTTGGCTTTTCTGCTGCCTAAGCTAAGCCTAGCTAAACAAACCCAAGTCCAAACCCACTGCTCAGCAATCAGTGATTGTTTTCTAAACCCTCATGTGTTCTGCTGACTCTGTGCACACAGAATTTATTTATTTTACCTTGGTGGAGCTCGGTGTTCCCCCCCCAGCACTCTGAAGGGCTGGCCATGTCCCGTGACCGTCAGTGCCCCATCGCTGCTGGGTCACCCCTGGGGGACAACACAAGGAAAGGGACATTATTTTCAATGTTCTGGGGGAGATGAGTTAGAAAATGTACTTTTAAATGGAGTGCAAGCAGGAGGGAAAGGGCTCCCATAAGGGATCTGGTTGCCTTGGGATCTGTTTCTCCCCCATCCCAAAAGAGGCTCTTGAAACACCCCCCCTGGGATCTGTTTCTCCTCTATCCCAAAAGAGGTTCATGAAACACCCCTGGGATCCTGTTGGGAGGATGTGGAAGGTCTCACAGCGTGCCCAGGGCTGATCCAGAGCTCCAGTATCTCTGCTGTTGATTTCCATGGCTCCAGGCACCAGTGTGGAGGGATTGGGAAGACTGGAAATGCAGATTTCAACAAACAGCCCTTTTGTGGTGTCTGGGAGCACAAAGAGCCCAGGAACAGGCTGGATAGAGAGGGCTTGATTTCCTTTGCTCTAAGTCACCTTCACATTTAAAGAGCTGCAGGAATTTCAAACCACACTCAGCGAGTCCATTCCACCAGAACATCTCTAGTTGTTGCACCAGGTACATCAGCTCTGCCCTTGTTATTCTGTGTTTTCTGTGAGCTCTGCTCTCCCTTTGCAGCTTTTACATGGAGCTCATTTCCATTTAACACACGGGCTGGCCCATTGCAATGATGCATTACGTCTGCTGTCAGCCCCTCTGCCAGAAATTACGTTCCTTTCTATTTTGTATTAAGCATCCAAAATTAATTTTCAGAAAACCTCCATTTGAACTGGAATCTCTTGACGTTGCTGGCTGTTGCTTTACAGCAACATGTCACACCACTGGGAAGGGCTTTTGTATTATTTTTCTTTCACCTAGACAGCCTGCCACAGAAGGTTTGTGCTAAGCAGAATTTCAGTTTACATGCAGCAGGATGTTAACAAAGGGATATAAATCAGCTACACTTTGAGAAGTGTTTATTAAAGCATACCCACCATAACAGGCTTCATGGCTCTGTCTCCTTGGGTGAAGGAAAGGGAAAGAAGAAGAGACCTCCTTCAGTCCCACCACATCTCAAAACTTACAAGCTTACAGGATGTATGATGAGCCTTTTTCTTTTTTTAAAATAAAGGATACTAAAATATACTTTAACACTGGCATAACTCTAAGATGCCAATGCCACCACGTCTATCCATAGGTGGCAGGAAAAAAGAGGTTGGGTTTTGTCACTGAGCAGCAGAGCAAAGAGCTGGACTCATTAGCCACAGGATGGGAAAAAAGAGAATCCAGAAAATACCCAGAGCAGAGGGCCCACCACATGTTTTTTGGCACAGAAACCATGCAGAGTTGCAACCAGTGAACCTGATCTGATGCTGGGAACTCCTGGCCCCTTGGAAACTGCTCCTCACCTTGTCATGGGGCACTGAGAGAAGGACAAACCCATCAAGGGAAAGAATCCCTCAGGATTCAAAGCAGTGGGAGAGGGGCAACAGCTGGGGGAACCCTGTGGAAAGGTTATTTCCAGTGAGGTGAATGATCCATGAATACCTTCGTGATGAAGAGCTGCTCCATGGGCTGTCTTATTCCCTTTTAGAAACAACTCAAGAGAAAACAACTTGCAGAGAAAGATAAAGAACACATCCTTGGATTGCATTATGATAAGACCTTAAAAAACCCCCAAAATTTTGATTAAAACCCCCTATGTAATAAAGTTATCAATATTTTCCTCTAATGCTTTACAGCAGGAAAGCCACAGTTGTCTCAGATCAAGCAGGAAACGACAACAGGAGAACATCACTGTGAATGTCAACCAGTGCACAAGGAAATGCAGAAGGCTGGCTAGAGATAAATCAGCTCCAGACAAGCTTGTTTTACCAGATGGCCTGTCATGAATTTCATTCAAATGTATTTCCAGCACAAAAGCCTGAGCACGCCAGGGCCAGAGAAGAACAAGTTGTCAAAGTCCACGCTGCAGATGACATGGAACAGGTAAATTATTCTTATCAAAGTCATCTCCTGAGATTAGCAATGACCTGCAGGTGGAAACTTCCAGTTTCCCATAGATCTCTTGGAACAGACTGGCTAATTCCTGCTCACCTGGCTTTAAAAAGTAAGTGTTTCTGGAGCAGGAGAGACAAGAAGAACTAAGAAGAAGAGGAGGAAATATTTATTTTCTTTGCTAAATCATCCACAGTGGAGTTTTGCATTGCCTTTTGGTACCATATCCCATGCAATGACATTCTTGTCTTGTTGGAAACCACTCCAACTTCTGGCGAGTCGTTTGCTGGAGTTGCTGAGACAGATTAAATGGCATTGGTGGCAGAAGCACCGCTATTTTTCCCGGTATCATTAAATCAGTTCCTGGAAGCTTCATGTTTGTTAATTCATGTCACCAGAACAAGCAAAGAAAAGGACCCAAACCTTTCCAAAGGAGTTTGAATGTGTGTTTGAAATGAAGACACTCCAGGGAGCACAAGGCTTTTGCTGAGATGTGTCACATCCTGGGTCCTCAAACCCTCCTTGCTGACAAAACCCATCACCCTGGAACTCCTCTTACACAACCCAACACAAGGCTCAGCCTTTTCCTGGTGCGAGACCATGAAAGAAACTGCATTTCGAGTCCTTTCCATCTCTGTGGGGAGCATGGAAAACCTTATTTCCATCCAAGCTGAAATCCCGAGGATTTGTTTAACTTCCCCAGACCTTCCCTTCCCTCCCCACCTCAATCCACCTCTCCAGGCTTAGGAACAGGAGATGCGAAGATGAACAGAGGAGCAACTGCTGGGCGTGTGACCTTTGTCCTGTTCCATCTTCACCCTTTTCCTCTTCCCCCCCCTCCCAAACACTGTTTGTTGAACCAAATGATCCTCTCCTTGGCAAGGCATCTGGACATCCTGCTCCAGCCCAGGGTTTCCCAATTATGGAGTGCAGCTGGAACCCATTCTCCCAGTCTCGAGGCCAACTGGCAGCCTGCTCAGATGATGATTCCGAAAAGATGGACTTGTAAATCAGCTCGCTGAAACGCAGATCGATTGCAAAGGTGAGGGGGCTGCTGGAAAAGGATGTTTGGCATGCACAGGATAGCCCAGGGTGGAGCCAGCTGAGGGTTTGGATGCAACTGGAAACATGCAGGAAAACAGCTCATGGAAGATGTTGTTTTATCAGGGATTCAGGTGTTTTCTAGACACACGCAGAGCGCCCTGCTGGGGGATGATGTTTGATGACAAACTACCTACAAGAAGGACATGGAGGGGCTGGAGGGTGTCCAGGGAAGGGCCAGGAGCAGCTGGGAGGGCTCAGCCTGGAGAAAAGGAGGCTCAGGGGGGACCTTCTGGCTCTGCAAGTCCCTGCCAGGAGGGGGGAGTTGGGGAGGGTCGGGCTCTGCTCCCAGGGAACAGGGACAGGAGCAGAGGGAACGGCCTCAGGATGGGACAGGGCAGGGGCAGGGGGGATATGGGGGAAATTCCTCCTCCAAAAGGACTGTCAGGCATTGGAAGCAACAGAATCACCTTCCCTGGAAGGGGGCAAAAACCCCTGTGCAGTGGCAGCTGGGGATGTGGATTAGTGATGGGCTTGGCAGTGCTGGGATAAATGGTTGGACTCGAACTCAGAGGGCTTTTCCAACCTCAGCTATTCCCTGATTGACACCCAGAGTGACCCTGGGCAGAACTGGAATGACTTTAGACCACTGGCCCTGGCCTCGTCTCCAGTTTGTGTCATGAAAGCTGCAGATTCCGTTCATTTACTATTCATGTGCTGACAAACTTCAAATGTGTGTCAGCACTTCTGGTCTCCTCTGCTCTGCACTATTCACATCCCCCATCCCCTCTGAGCCACGAGCATCACCTCCCAGTGAACCCCTCCAGAGCCTCCAGGAACCTCCAGCACTTCCTTCAAAACACCACAAAACAGCACAGCAGAATATAGACAATGTATGAAAAGAAGAAAACATCTCCACTTGACAAACAAATTCCCTTTTTTTTGCTCCTTAGCCCACCACCCATAAGGATGGTGAGGGGAGCTGGGCTCCCTCCCATGCCCACCAGGATCTCTACAGCCCCCTGACCAGCACTGTTGATTACCCAAAAATGCTCAGATTTCCCAACTGGAACCTGGGAGCTACAGGACACAGCATGGCTTGGCTGCAGGGTCAGCCACCACAGCAACCACTCTGCTAATACAATGCCTTTGACATCACTTAAACCTTCTTTTTAAAGCCTTTTCCACCTTCTGTGCATTATTCCTACCCGAGGAAGTAATTTCAACTTTCTTCTGTCTAAAACATTAGAACTGCTTAAATTTTCTTGTGACTTTTTTAAATTCAAATACCCGAGGAAGCCTTGAGGAGAAAAAAGCGTCATCATTAAAGATTCATCCTGCTCAGAAAGGTCTGGGAGGGATCATCATTGGCTGCTTCAGATCTGAAGTGAGTCATCCAGAAAAACCATGCGAACATTTCGGATACATCCGAGATGAAAGCCAAGGCACACCGAGCACCGGAACCAAATCCGTGTCTTCTGGTCTTCCTCGTGTGTCATAAAGAGAGAACATCATCAAATTGCAGACACTCTTGTCATCTAAAATAAAACTGAGCAGGGAAACTGAAGTTCATATGTCTGCTTTTAAAAGTAGAGACAGATGAATGCTGAAAATTCCACCTCTTACCAGAATCCTGGTGATACTAAATCAATTTATAGCTAGAGAAAATGTTGTGTTTGTTAGCGGAGAGAGTGATGCATCTCCAAAAAGCCTTGGCATGGGATGGTTTGGGTTGGAAGGGTCCTTAAACCCCATCTCATCCCACCCCCTGCCATGAGCAGGGACACCTTCCATTAGCCCAGGGTGCTCCAAGTCCTGTCCAACCTGGCCTTGGACACTTCCAGGGGCAGCCACAGCGTCTCTGGGCAACAAGCCTCGTTGTCCCTCAAAGACATTATCCTGAACCTTCAGAAGGGATATTAACTTCAGGGAAGAGGGGAGGTGTTGCATAAACAACAACCCAAAGGCAACCCCAGTGAGGATGGGCCCAGGCAGCCACACGGGGATTTTTGTTCCCTTACAGACCCATAAAAATACACCCGCCAGTCATCTCTGCAGGATGTGACATTTAACAACTTGCCTGTAAGCCCAGGCAGCAATTCCCAGCAAGAGGCTTTAAGGAGCACAGGATGTCATCCTGAGAGCTCAAACACAGCTAAAACCCACACAGTACGTGCTCATCGAGAGAGGATGACACAGGGAGAGACCCCTGGTCCTCTCAAAGCATCTTTGCTGAACTTCTAAGAAGGAGCTTGCACAGCCTTACAATGGGGGTCAAACAATACAGGCTTAAAGGAGGAAAAAGCAGCTGCCAACTCTTCATTTGAAACCTTTCTTGTCATGAAAAGAGCCAAACCAATACAAACAAGCACTTTGCCACAAAAGAAAGCACTTGAACACGGTGGCACAAAGATGACAGTGTTTTAAGGCAAGCTTTGTTGGGAAGGCTTTCAAATCACAATAAGCAAAACAGCCTGAAATCATTTCAGCCCGAACAGGATTCATTATGTAAACAAAACAGAAAAGTATTTTTTTTTTTCTTTGAAGATGTCAGGATGGATTTTTCTTCTGTTGCAAGTGGCGCCGTGAGATTTGATAAGTGAATTATCTTTGCCTGCTCACACACCTTGGAGCTGGGGCTGCTGCCTGCAGAGATGATTACAGGATCCACCATGGAACGGACAAATGAGGCCCTCTCTGCTATCAAAAAGCCAGAAGTCATAAATCTCTCATTATCCGTGCCATTAGAAGCCAGGTGCTCATCAGGGGGCTGCAAAGAGCACAGGAATCCTATCTTCAAACCCATGCATAGAAATATAAAAAAAATGGTGTTTTCATTATACATTGCTATTATTCTTTATCTTCGGTTAATAAAATAAAGGGGGGGATCATCCTCAGCATATCCATCACACACAGAGATAAAATTAAGAGAATTATTTACTTTCTCCCTTTTCTCCTTCTCCAAGTTTTATTTCTTTTTTTCCCCCCTCTTTTGTTTTCTTGTTTAATTTTCAGTGGTGTGGGAAGGACCACGTTGCTACATTTCTTTCAGGAGCATAAACTTACATTAAGAAATTGGTCCTTACATTTCACCAGGATTTTGGGAGACAGGTACCTTTGTGTTATTTGGACATATTTTCCTAAAAGGACTTGGCAAAGCAGTGAGAGATTATGCAAGAGCAGCAAACCCCAAATTCTCCTTGGAGAAAAGGAGTTCTCTCCAGGTAAACCTGGGAAATTCTGGTTCCTTCATGAGGTGCAGCACAAGGGAGGTGACACTTTGGTTTCTCACCAGAGGTCCTGTCTGGAAACCATCTTATTCTTTTGGAACATTGATATCCAAAAGTTGTTTAGGGTTGTTTAAACGAGCCCTTCTGTGGGGTCAGGAATCACAGGGAGGGGTTTTCTCCTGGAGGTGACACTTGGGCCATGTGGGACCAGGTGATGGGTGTCAGTCTGAGATGAAGAGGAGGGGTGGACAGGCCCTGAAGGTGTCACTGATGTGGTTCAGGAGGGGAGAGAAACCAAGAGCAAGGCAAACACCAGAGCTCCTTCATGTAAGAAATCCCCAACATTGACTGTTGGGTTAGACAATGAATAAAACACGTAAATATGAGCACTAGATGTGCCAGAAGTAAGTACACAACAGAAAGCAGCCAGGACATGGAGACATAGAAAGGAGACGGGTCCAAACAAGCCCCAAAACTAAATTTTTCAGGTTCCACTTGCCTTCAGTTTTAAGGCATTCTGAACCCAGTTCCTGGTTGCGCCAAGATTCCTTAGTCACATTTTTTGGTCACCTAATATCCTTTAAAAAGAAACTTAACTAAGAGAAATATTTCATGCAGAAAGAGCTGATGGGAGGGCTCCTCCAACCCCTTCCCAGCACGTCATTAGGACCCCCCCATTTCAGAGTCAGGAATGTCTGAGATAGGCAGTAAATTCTTCAGTGACTGCAAACACGACACATGAGCAAAGGGAAAGCAGTTCCCCAGCCAAAAAGTGTATTTCTCAAGAGTTATTTGGTGCTATTGGGTATATTTATGTCAAGGTCAGAACACGCCAAGAACTTGAGTGCACAAATGGATTCTGGACATAAAAATTCCACCCCTGTTACTCAGAACTGGTGGCAATTACAAAACAAACACATTTGCCCAGGGCTGCTTGTGCATAATAAGAGCTCGAGGTAATTGCTGGGCCTCAAGCAATTCAGGATTTCCTACATTTACCTGCTTTGGAAAGAGCTTAACTCGAAGACAAGAGGCTGTGGAGAGGACAAGAGCAAACCTGAGCACTGCCTGTTACCTGTTTTATGACTCAATATATATCCTGCTGCAGGGATTTTTGCTCTGATGCTTTGGCTTAACAATGGTATTTATTGATTTTTCTTTTTCCCCCCCCCTTTTAATACTCTTAATACAGCGGTGACTCCAGCAAATGATGTGTGCTGTGGGTACAGATGCTCCTGTGCAACATCAAAGCACTGATTCCAGCACACATCTCTGTTACTCCCATTTTGTTTCCAAAACAAAGAAACAAGATGTTTGCAGGAGCCAAATCTGCCACTGAACGATCTGTGCAACTAAACTAAACTCAGTGGAGCCCCAGCCATGCCAAATTTAATGCAGGCTTTTCGTGGCACTCCTGTGCAATAAAAGCATTGGGCTTTGTGTAATACTTGGGATTATTATTCCTTTCTGGGAAGTCTTTCCCATTAACTGCTGTGATTAGAGACATCAGAAACTCCCTGATAATATAGGAGATGCAGTAGGCTAAAACCAGGATAAAAAAAAGAATCAGCCCCCACAATAGCTAAGATTTAAGTAACTATAAAGCCTCAGAAGTTCAGTTTCTAAGTCACTAGTTTCGTCACAAATAAATAGTTTCATTTTGCATCATTCAAGAATCCCTATGCAGCTCTCCCTAATTTATTTCAGTTGCCTCAACTCCAAATCCAACAGCTCTCCACGCAGCTGAACTGAACAATTATTCCACCACATCAAACTTTGGGGTTGGTGAATTATTACCCACATCTGCCTTTTGAAGAGAAAGTCAAAAACGAATCCCTATTCAAAACATGCTTTACCATGCATCTATGATTTGTTTGATCTTGGAATTACCCCTTTTGGATTCCATCACAACAGGTTTAGAAACACAGATTAAAACAGAAACGTTGTCATGCGATCCTAAAACAGGGCACGGTGGATTTGGGGTTTAACACCAGATCCAGCACAAGATAAGTGGCAATTGCCTTTTTCCCATCCTTCTTTAATCACTCAGGCTTTCAGCTCAGAAAGGGAAGATTAAATGTTAAAGCCCTCCAAACTTTAACTTTTGGCATCCTTTAAATTGCAGAAAAGCCGAGTTCCCAAGCTGCCCTCTGGCTGGGGGTGCCACCTGGCTGGGAAGGTGCCAGGCTGGCAGCACCCACCAGCCCCACCTCTGCTCTTCCAAAGAGCACTAACCTGCTGCCTAGCAACCACCCAAAACTGATTGTTTGTACATCCCCTTCCCTGTGCAAAACTACAAGCTCAGATCCCAAATTATTGCATTCAGCAACATCAGAGCTGTGACTGATGGAGGAGAAAACACATTTTCCTTTAGTTACTGCGAGTCCTCCTCGCTCTCTGGGGCTGCATTTGTAAAATATACACCCCCCCAATATGATGCAAGAGCAACTGGAAAAATATTTCAATATGTGAGCAGTGATTTTCACAATATCTGTCTTAGAGGAGCTTCTTCTATGAATAAATTCATTCACATACTGTGGTATTTTAATATGATGTCACTAAAACTGATACAGGAACAAACACAAAGGGCCACGTTCTCCTGGGCATGAGGATGTTGCATGGCATGACAAACATCCTCACAAAAAAAGTGGTCCCTGTGTTTTAGAAGTCCTGGTTTTTTCCTAATTATTGTTTATTGCATGGGAAACAAACAAACAAAGGAAAAAACACACACAACAAAAAATCTGACAAACCTTTTGCACTGTGCTCGGGTCAGATTTTAGCCTGATTTCCAGGAGGAATTTGATTTATGCCCTAGACCTTTTTATGCCCAACCTGGCATTTTTGAGCTTGTGGCCTCTTTGAAGCAACATGACAGAAGGGTTGGTGGCTGATCTCCAAGGAGCTCAGCAGGAACATCAATGGCTTTGGAGAAATGAGAGGGTGCCCCAGGGAGAACTTCACTGGGTGCCCCATGTTTGACCCATGGACACCCTTACCAGCTGGGCAGGACACAGCCCTTGTGGTGGGTGCTGCTCCTTGTCCTCAGAGCAACAGGGGGCACGTGGGACAGGGATGGGCAAGGAGATGTGGGGAGGAGGGAGGAGCACCAGGGTGATATTTGGGGCTTGGCTCATGGGCTCTGTCACAGAATCCCAGAATATGCTGAGCTGGAAGGACCCACAAGGACCATCCAATCCAACCCTCAGCCCTGCTCAGAACCAGCCCCAGGAGTCACCCCCTGTGCCCCAGAGCAACATCCAAACCCTCCTGCAGCTCTGGCAGCCTTGGGGCTGTGCCCACTGCCCTGGGGAGCCTGGGCAGTGCCCACCACCCTCTGGGGGAAGGACCTTTCCCTGAGATCCCCCCTGACCCTGCCCTGACACAGCTCCAGCCCTTCCCTGGGTGCTGTCCCTGTCCCCACAGAGCAGAGATCAGTGCCTGCCCCTCCCCACAAAGGTGTCCCTGCAATGAGGTCTCCCCTCAGTCTCCTCCTCTCCAGCTGGACACCCCAAGTGGCCTCATGAAATTCCCTCTTTCTTGTTAGCCTGTGTTTTCAATTCCATATTTTTGCTTTCACTCTCTAAACAAATATGGAAATCTCATGCTAAGATTATGGAAACTGAGTGGTTTAAAGACAAGTTAAGTGCTGGAGGCCAATCTAACGATGCCATAACTGCTTAACCCCAGTACTGTGGGACCTCAGACATAATCATGCACATCTCTCCTATTTAAAGTCACATGGCAAATCACCACTGGAGAACTCCCCCTCTTAAATGTGCCTATGATAGACACAGCATTGGATACCCGGATTTTATCCCAGGGAATCCATGGAATAATGCAGCAAGAAGGAATAACTGAACAGCTTAGAGTAACTAAATGCTGAAATAACTCTCTATTAAAAGCAAAATTAAGTGGTTGTGGGCAATTCCCAGCACTACCACTTTGTCCTACAGCCCTTCTTTCCCACAACAACTTCTGATCCTAAGCCAGCACAGAAACCAGGAAATAATTTAGCTGCCCTCCTCATCCAGCACTGCATCCCCACCCAAAGTCTGCCCCTTCTCACTTTCAGCCTTTCCACTGGGTTCTTTGGGATGAGGATTGATCTCAAAAGTCTCTTCAGATCCACAGGAGACAGACTTTGCTGACTGTGCTTCCAGAAACCTCTCTGGTCCTTATCATTATCCCCTCTAACACTGACTGCCATTAAATCCTCCAGCTGGAAGCTGCAAAGTGACCTGTAGGACATCTCTGAGCATTGTCAGATGTGACAAGGAGCACATTAAGAGCTCACAACCCTGTGCTGGTGACACTGGTGTTCAGGTGGGACATGACCAGATGGTCTGACCAAAGCCAAGGGCAGTGAAGTTGGCACTGGGAGAGTGCAGAGAGCCACTGCAAGCCTGGATGCTTTGGCACAGGAGAAGCTTAGGTGGAACATCAAACTCTACAGCCTGTTGACACTGTTACAGCCCTCAGCTTTGAGGTCTCCACACCTCACTCTGGGCTGGCTCCCAGCTGAACCCTCTCATGATGCCACACAAAACTCTCCCCCTCAAGCCAAGCAAAAGCACCAAGGAGAAGCTCCTTGGGAACAGTCAGGGTGTATGGACTGGGCAGTAATGATTAACCTGAGCTCCTGGCAGTGGGCACACCCTGTGCCAGGGGGTTGGTCACTGCCAGCCACATTCCCTGCCTGTTATTCTGTGTGTTGGCAGCACAGTGCCCAGTTCCTCCTGACCCCTAGGGCACACACAGCTCCCACCCTTTCCACCCACACCCATAACCCCAGGGGGATACTCTTCCCTCTGCTGCTGGTCCCACACTTTCCAATCTTGGGATAATGTCCTGGTGGGATTCCCAGCCCCAATCCCACTGCAGGTAGGTGTGAGAGGCCAGGGAAGGACTTCATGCCCACCAAGAGTGCCATCCCTCCTTCCAGGAATAATTCCACTTTCCCTCTGTCCTCTTCCTCCTCCTTCCTACAGCTACATCTTCCTTCTATCCTGATTTTCTTGGACCAGCAGGCTTAGGTGGATATCTTAATTGGATTACTTGGAGTTATTTTGGTTAGCTTGCAGGGCTTTTTTTAGGATGAGATGGGTTTCGGGTTGTTTTATGTGCTCTTTTTAGTTTGTTATGAACCTTTTATCCACCCACTCAAAAAAAAGTTACCTTGGTGACTTTTATATCCAGAGGGGAAATGGAGAAGAGCCTGGTGTTTGCTGGAACACACAAACATGTGCTGGGAGCACTCCAAGAGCTGTCCCACCACGAGGAGCAAAACAAGCCAGCTTTATTTCAGACCATCAAGCTTAGTGATCCTGTATTTTCTTTCCCACAACACCTCCATGCAATCTGGACATGAGAATGATAAGCAGATGTGTCCACACAGGGACTGAATCTAGAGAGCACTGCATTATTCAGGAGAGCTGGGACAAAAAGGTCAATATTTACAAGAGAAGTATTTAGAGTAAATTAAAATCCAACCAACAGCAGCCACCTGAAGAGACAAACGCTGCAAGGGCATTGGGTGAAAGCTTTGGTCCTTAAACAGATGAAACCCCAGGTTTTCAGGATAGTTCCTTTTTTAAATAAAGGGAAAAGAAAATCAAGATACACTCAGAAGCAAGTACATTTTGGGGTGTTTAGTGGGATAGAAGTACCTATGACAAAAATAAAAAGGGATAAAAATTTCAGCAAGTCACTCATTTTAGATAAAAGGGCAGAAGTGTTTCTCGTACCCTAAACTGAAAGCATCATTTTGGAACACCAGTCTGGTCTATGTCACACTGATTTAGAACCATTTCATTACTCCAAATGTCTTACTGTATTAGTTAGAGGAATGTTGGGATTAACACCTTGGCCAGGAATTTCACGCTGATAGATACAGAAATGTAGATTTATATACTTCATTCAACATTTAAGGCGAGTTCATTAATTCAAAATCAGGTGGCTTTTGCCTAATTTATGTAGGTCTTTTTATATTTAAATAAAGTACTGAAATGAGCTCTGAATGCTTCTGCACCTTGGGAATACACTGGTGTTTCTGGCTGGGGAAACCACTGGGATAACAGTAGGATTTTCCCACGATTTCCAAGGTGAATGGTTTAGAGTCTTATTGTTGTTTTAGAGTATTTTTTTGTGTTTTGTTTTTGGGGTTTTTTGGTTTTTGTTTTTTTTACCATCTTAGTTCCCTATTGCTTTTAAAGAGTAACAGCTAAATCAGAGTACAATGAGACAAGGAGAAGTTCCACCATCTCCAAACCTCCTTCTTCCCAAACCTCTCCTTTCCTAACAAAGCTTCCAGTTAATGGCTACATCGGGCAGAGCTTCACCAAGACCTTGTATAAACCAAACCCAAATTATTCACACTCAGATTCCTGGAAAAAAAACTCCTCCTTTTGGGAGCCAACCCCAAAATTAGCTACAACCAGGCTGGGTCGAAGCTCTTGGAGGAGGAAGCAGGGAGAAGAGGTTCCGTGGTGTGGGATAATGCTGCAATAAACCACACTATTTCCCTGCCCCAGGAGCTGCTGTACCTACAGCAGGTTATGATAACAGGCTCTGCTTTGTGGGCAGAAATAAACAGCTTGATGTTGCTGACCTCGAGCACACAGAGCCATGAAATCAGAGTGCAATTGTAGTTATTTGCTGCTTTTTAGCTATTCATTTCTCTTCCCCGGTGCTTAAAAGGGCTGGCTGAAGGCAGCGTAGACTCGATTAGGCTTTAACACCTTCATGCATTATGGACTCCAAAGGCATCTTTTCCCTCGCACAAGGTGAAAGTGTTGAGTCATTTCTTTGAAGGATCTGACGGGGGTTATTGCTCATAAAATAAGAGGCAAGGCTAAATGAAGCACAGAGTCCAGCTGCAGATCTCCTGGGCTCCCTCCCTGCCTCCAACCAGCAGCTTCACTGAGATTATAATGTGGATTAACAAGGGCTCATCTCCTGGAAGGGGGTGCCAGAAATAATCAGGGTTTCGAGGGCAAGAGCCTGGCAGGAAGGGATTGTCTTTTGGGAAGGCAGGCTGGTTAATGGAGAAATAACCCACGTGTTCCAGGAGGGGCTCATTTGGCACTTCCAGTCTCAGGGGCTCAGAGACATAAAATACAAGCTCATCAATGGGTAAGATTAGGAGTAATTAGCCCCTCTATGGTAAAGTCATCATTTGGAAACCCGACTCCGTCTGGGGATTTTTTGTAATGATGCCTCAGGGACAAGCAAGATGGGACCTCTGACTTAACATGATTTGGAAGGCACTGAGACATAATTAAATCTGCAAAGACGCAGGAACTGCATTAAAAGGGATTTTTAAATATGAAACATATTCCCTTTCACTAAACAAACTAGGTATATTACACCCTGGAACAGGAAGGGAATTAATCAAAAGACAGCGAGCCAACTGCTGCTGTGCAGCTGCCAAAGGAAGATGAGACAGGATTAGAGAGGGCTGAAGAACATTTAGCAGGAATTGGAGAATATTTGGAAGAATGGGGGAATATTTGTAAGAATGGGAGAATATTCAATGGGATTTTTTAAAGGATAATATGTTATTAAACCGTGGTGAAAAATCAAGCACATCTCACTCATTTTAAATCCAAGAGAATACACGGGGTTTTTACATCTCTTTCTGCAAATGCATAACTTATAATAAACACTGATTGCTTTATGTAAATAAAAGCTAATTCTCTCCCCCAAATAATATGCAATTTACTTTTTCACTCATTACAAATAAAACCCAATCCAGGCTTGCAGCGTCTCGAAGAGACACACACAAAGCTATTGTATTTCTGCTCCTGAGTTCCATAAAACATTTCCCATGTCCAATTTCCTTAAAAAGGGTTGGCTTTTTGTATTGGAGAAATTAAAAATTTTAAGGGAGCTTCCCAGCAATGACTGCCTCATTTACATGATCTATCATCTCCCAAGGAAAAAGAAATCCCTGGATGATGTTCATTTAACTCAATACTTTGCACTGAGTCAACGCAGGGCTGGATCATTAAAGCCTGGAAGGGGAAAAGTATTTTAAGGGCATGAACTAAGAGTGGACCAAGAGAAATATACTGATGGCAAAGAGAAAAGAGTACATGGCACGTGGTAAGGTCACACATTTCATGATGCTGCTTAAAAAGGAGTTAATTCAAATGGCATCAGTCTCATGTCTAGGCAGGTCACTAATGAAAGAATTTGCCATCTACCCAAAACCTTCAATAAAATTTTTTTCTCAAGTCTTAGGATCAATTTGATTCTTGAAGGAATGGTGGTGGGGCTATATTTTTAATTTGTTTCATCAAAGAACCACCTTGAGCCTTTCCTGCTCAATTCAGTATTATTTATACATAAATGATCCACTGTTTGGGACTGCCTGCAGAACTGGGAACTCGATAATCCTGATTTCAACCAAACTTGGGGAAAGAATATCAAGCCAAACCTAGGAATACATTGTCCCATAAAACACATCCATGGCCAACTGCACAACTAAAACCATGTTATTAACATGATCACCAATAAATTCACTCCACAAAAAGCACCCCTTACAAAGCAGACCCCACAGTTAAAGAGGTCACTATGTCACCTTATTGGCTATGTGGTTTTGAGCTGATCAGAAACTTATCACAGGATGATGGGTTGGGGTGGAAGGGACCTTAAAGTTCATCTGCCATGGGCAGGGACACCTTCCACCAGCCCAGGGTGCTCCAAGCCCCATCCAACCTGGCCTTGGACACTCCCAGGGATCCAGGGGCAGCCACAGCTTCTCTGGGCTGTGTGTAGAGTCACCCAAACCCTCCCATGGGCTGTGAAAACACATCCCTGTCACATTCATTAGTGTTTCCCTTTAATTACAGCACACTTATCAAATGGTTTCTCCTCTGCCCCATTTGCTCTGATCCACTTGTCATTCCTGTGGATATCCATCTATCCATCCATCCCACCTGCAGCTAGAGGGAAAAACCCTTTGCAAGAGAAGAAAATATAACCAGTTACTCTGTTTTTTCTTTGGCAGAAGAGCACGATGAGCTTGATGGCCAGTCAATCACGGTGAGAAAAATCAACAGCAACCTAAATGCTCCAGTGTTTCAAAGCCTTCAAATGACCTTTCCAGAGGATTTCGGTTTGAAAACACAATATTAGGAAAAGCTGTGGCTTGTGGAATTCATCTTACAGCCAAAGCCTTTGCTAAATGTCTCTTGCTAGAAATGTAAACTAAAGAGAAGTGGGGACCAAAGGGAGGGGGGGAATGACTGAAGGTAAAGGTGGGCTGGATCAGCAGCATGTATAACTATTTGTCTTCCAGTATGTGTGTGGGAAACCCTCAGCTTGGAGGAGGAGACAACCCCTCCTCAGCCTGTCAGACAAACTGGGAAGACAAGGTGGATCCAGGGAAAAACAAGAAAAAATAGTCCCACTCTGACAGACAGTTAATGCAATGGAGAGAGGGAGAAATAGAGCATTTTCCTGGGAAACCCCAAGGTATTCAGGATGGGGCTGCAAAGGAAGCCTGGCTCCATCTGCACCAGATTAGAACAGCACAGTGAATGCTTTTCAAGTACAGAGAGTTTTCTTGGATGGTTTTTTCCTTTGGTTTTTATAGGTTTTTTTCCCCCAAATAAAAGCTGAAGAAAAGTTGGTTATAAACCCCCTGTATTTTCAGACAGAGGGGAGAGAGAAAATCTCAGGGTAACCCCAAAATAATTGCAAAGAACAGGGAAGACAAGGAAAGCTGCATTTGTACCTGGAGCACAGAAATAGCACCCAAAGCAATAGTGGGTGAGTTCAAAGAGGAATGTATAGCAGAGAAGTGCTGAGTAATCCAGAACGCCTGTTTCATTTGAAAAAAGGGATATTGATATCACAGGCATCTCAAAAAACATGATGGGATTAAGATACATCAGTGGACAGCACGAAAAAATAAACCCAGTATAAATTAGAGAAATGACAGAAGGCCAAGTTGTCAAAGGAGCAGAGCCAAGAACCAAGGAAAATATACAGTCAACAAGGTAAATAAATAAAATACAGCAGTGCCTCCACATCTGCTTAGGCTCAGTTTCCATCCCAAACCAGCACAAGTGTGTTAAGAACCAATATTTCCCCAGAAAGGGAAACATTAGTGCAAAATACTGGCACTAAAGAGGTAGAGATTTGTCAGTAAAAGTCAAAAGAGAGGTAACAAGGTGGTAGAGATGGACAAGAATAATAAACAGCTTCATATGATGCACAGGAAGGGATGTGGGAATGGTACAAGATAATTTTCCTGCCCAACGTGTAATGAAATTGTGAACCTGAATGAGCAGGACAAGGATGTAATTGGATCCCATCACTATATAATCATGTATTAGGAACATTTAGGAAAATAAAACCATAAGAAATAACAGAAAAGTAGATTTGGATTGTTTGTGTCTTGGGAATTTGGGGTGGGGTTTTTTGTTTGTTTGGGGTTTTAATTTGCTTTTTTACAGACCAGATTTTTTCTGGCTGATATTCAGTCATAGTGATGGTAAATCCCAGGAGATAATAAAAATCCAGGATCACAGGATGGATTGGTTTGGAAGGGATCTTAAAGCCCATCTAATTCCACGCCCTGCCATGGGCAGGGACACCTTCCACCAGCCCAGGGTGCTCCAAACCCCATCCAATCTGGCTTTGGACAACCCCCTTTTTCACATAAAGACAATATTTATGAAAATTCCATCCTTCCCAAGGAGTAAATTGATCCAATAACTCCATTACACAATTATTTTAGTATGTATAAATCACAACCACCACAACAAAAGGAGCTCAGAGCTGCAGTTCTCTTTGATGTATATTTACAGAGCAATTCTATAAATTAACAACACAGAAACAAGTTTAAAGGTTCCCCCCTCAAACTTATCAATGCCAAAACAACATGCCCTGGGCTGAGGAAGAGACCTCTGCCCTAAATTAAAAGCTGTTTATTGGAAGACAAAGCAGCACATCCAAGGCTTTTGCCCCTGCCCATACAGAGAGCAAGGTCATAAGTTTAATATTCCCTGTCGGTGTTGGGAAACAATGACAGATTTATTGCAAAGATTTGTCAGCAGCAGCAGAGAGGTCACAGTGCCCTGATATGGAATATTCACCTACCTGTCACCCCATTAGAGCTGCAGGAGAAACATCCCCTGCCCAAGCCTTGGGCTGCAGCAAACATGTATTTACCTCATAAAGCTGTCATTCTGCATCGATATTCAGCTAATTGGAGGTTTCCTGTCATTAATTTAGATAATACACATTCATCTCACATCAAGAGCTTCCAACAGCTTCTTTAATCTGACCTGGCTTTTAGCCTTTGGTTTTTTGCTGTCACACAACCAGTAATTCAATGACCTCCCGTGCCACAACAATCCATGGCAGGGATTTCATAAACCAGCTGAAATTCCATAGCCCTGCCTTTGATGAATCAGGAGAAGCTGCTCAGGGTTAATCCTTGATTTTCAGCTGAGTGCACTGCCTTGGAAAGAGCAAACGAGGGACACGTTGTGGTTTTGTTATTTATTTCTGTTCTGTATTTTTGTTACTTCTGTGGCTGGGAGGACAATAGAGCCACAGCATCCCTGGCACTAAAGCTGGCTTCTAAAGGGGTTTTTTTTGCCTCTTATCTCGCTACTTAAAGTAATAAATGAGGAGAAACTTCCCATGACAAAGTGTTTCTGTACAAATTTTGAGATTATTACATTATACCATAATGATTGTACTTTCTACCTGGTGTCACATCAGATCAGAACGAGGCAGAGCTGAGGATAATGTTCCCACAAAGCCTGAAAGGTGGCAAATGATCCCAAAGTAAAAAATTAGCTCCATCACAGCAAATCACATCACATGTTTTGTTCAACACTAAATTATTATTCCCCATTTAAATTAAAGATGGCAAGGGAAATTCTTTCTGAACCTTCTCCATTTCTCCCATATTCACAATTTGGCTAATGAACCAAGAAACCAATTAGCGAAACATCTCAATTTATAGCCCGTTGAGGTAATCTTTAGCCAGGGCACAGTTAAAAACCCTGCACTGTGAAAAGAAGACTTTTCATCTTCAGAAACAGCACTGGGGAGTGAATGAGCCCTCTTAAAGCAGCATTTGGGGCTGCCCCATCCCTGGGAATGTCCCAGGCCAGGCTGGATGGGGCTTGGAGCAGCCTGGGACAGTGGAAGATGTCCCTGCCATGGCAAGGGGTGGAATGAGAGGGTCTTGAAGGTCCCTTCCAACCCAAACCATGCCCTGTTTCTGTGGTTCTTCACTGTTACCATCCACATCTCAGACTCCTTCATAGAAGGTGTCTCAGCTAGTTCCTCTAATTATCCATAAATGGCTCATTAAAGGGATGAAGACACAGGAGAGAGACTCAGACCTGAGATGAAGAAGTGCCTTTTCCCAGTTCCCAGAACAAACCCCTGAGCCAGGTGGGAGGGCAGGGCACAGGAAACAAAGGAGGGTTCACAGGAGGAAAGAGAGCACAGAAAGGAAAAGGGAAGGAATTCTTCCCTCAAGGAGCTACTCCTGCATTCTGGATGACAAAAAGCACTTGAATAAAGTACATTAAACCCCAAGAGCCAAGAAGTGCAGCCCAGACATTCCCTCTGCTGTTGGCAAAGCAGAGGAGGTAACAAGGAGTTCAGACTTGTTTGCTAAACCACATTTCTTCCATGGTTTCCATACCACTGCCACCCTGTTTGTTAACACTTATCACCCTTGTTTAAACTGATTAAATATAGGTCTTTTGCCCTGGAGAGGATTTAAACACAAGTCCAACACATGCATCAACTGCTTCTTGCTCTGCTAAACTCTGTCAAATCCTTACATCCCTACCCAGCAACCCAAAATACTTCCCACCTCTTCTCCTCAGTACCACCTGTGACATCCAGAAGTCACATCCATTCCCACCTCTCCAGGCATCAGCCCAAATGCCTTGCAGCTAACTGGGGTTAGGATTGTGTCTAGGACTGATTCGTGTCTGTAAAGTTTTAAGTTGATTGGGTATGTTTGTTATTTTCAGCCTTTGTGTTATAGGTGGTCCTGTAGCAACAATTTGGGAACAGGTAATAAACATGGCAAGCTTGGTTTTCTAAATTCAGTGCATCAATAACCACAATTTGGCTGAAAAAAAAAAATATTTAATTCAAATTCAACCAAGGGCACCTCTGAGGCTTGGGCTCAATTCAATGCTGGGTGGTAGAAATCAGACCTTTTCCTTAGGATAGTAAAGAAGAAGGAGAATGAACTTGACTTTACTTACAGCAATAATAATCTTCTGAGAAGCATGAGACAGTAATTGAGGCAGGAGCAGAAGTGGAAGTCTCCTGTGACAGTCTGTAATTGTCAGAGCTGCAGTTAAATGCAGCAGACACGGGTTCAAGCCACATTTTGAATGCCTGGATAGCACCTGTCTCCATCCTCTGGAGATCTGCCTCTCACCACGCTTTGGTCCTTCCACTTTCATACAGAAAACATGAAGCAGCAACCTGTAGGGCTGTTTCTCCACTTCATGCTGAAAACATTTCATCCAGAAGTGCATCAAAAATTCCATCCCCTTAGCAACTGGGAGATTCCTGCTTGCAGCAGCGCTGGCAAGGATGGGGCTCTGGGAATGTTTAGAGGCAAGCAAGGATTCTGGGGGTGTGAAATTGTTGGCAATTATGTCTGATTGCTGGCTGCACATGGTTTTGCTGAATGTGTTCACGTTTCCTGGGGAAACTGGCCTGAAGTATTAGTGGATTCTGGAAAGCCTGATGAAGTAAACTGTGTTCAGACACTTGCACTGCAGAGGGACTCTGGAGTCCAGAGAGAGCTCGCTACGTGTCAGACACCAGAACAACAAATTAAAGAAAGGAATTGGCTCAGGAGATGTTATTGCTGGTGTCTGAAAACAAGCCAGAATGCAGTTGCTACCTGAGGAGCACAAAGGGGAAGGGAGAGAACATGAGAACTAATAAAGCAGAATTTGGATGTAAGAGGCAGAGCAGCTCACTGAAGATCTGGACAGCAAATGAGCACAGATGACTAAAAGACTAACTCATTCCACAGTGACCTGCCATGACATCTAGGCTGGGAGGGTTGGAAGGACATTGCCAGCATGATGGAAAACAGCCCTTTCTCACCCTTCCCTCAGTTGCCTCTCCCAGACCCAGGGCAGGACTTCATCTCCCAGCCTGTGAAACACAGACAGCAGCACAGGTTTCCTTGCAGCTCACTGAGCTCTTCCTCAGGTGTCTCCCTGCTGGCTCATTCTGACCTTTCTGCTTCCCAAGCTGGACAAGCTGCTGGAAGGAGCCACTGGGACAGTTCTTTACCTTTCCACAAGCCTATGAGCCCTGCTTTCAGCCCTTTTCCCTTGGAGGCTTCCACAAGCCCTCCCAACACAGTCCCATTCATTCAGGAGGAGGTTTGCAGGGAATGATGCAATTCAGGAATCAGACTTGCCCCAGACAGACATTGCAGGAATCACAGAATTCCAGGACAGTCTGGGATGGGAGATACCTTAAAGACCATCTCATTGCACCCCCTGCCCTGGACAGGGACACATCCCACTCTCCCAGTGCTCCAGAGCCATGGTCCTGCCCCACTGCATCCCTCACCCCCTGGTCCAGCCTCCCAGGGTGACAGCAGCTCTGCCAGTGCAAGTAGGAGCCCTTTTCACACCCCCTGTGAGCCCTGAGCGAGAAAACCCCCCTGGTTTTATGGCAGAGGGCTCAGAGATCCCTTTACAAGCCCTTTTATCTTTCCACCTGCGAGACAAGAGGGACCTGCAGCGGTGCTTGGCTCCCACTCCAGCATCCTCCTCCCACGTACAATAACCCAGTCAGCCCACATTTCCCCCAGGAGAGAAGAACATGAAAGCTCTTCCTAATAACTCAGCTGCTGGTGGAGGAAGGCTTTGTGTGCAGCAGAGGGAGGGTTTGGCTGTGGGCAGGATGGCAGCACAGAAATTGCCATCAACCACCCAAAGAGGAGCCCAGAGAGCGATGCCAGCCTTGGCCTCCTGCCCCACAGGGGGTGCAAAACAGACATGAAACCTCCTTTAATGATCTCCTGGTGAATGCAGGAACCAAGGAGACATAAGGGTGGTTGTATTAGGGATGAGTCCCCAGGCCATGGCTGAATTTTGTGTTTAAGGCAAAGCTTCAGCCCTTTGGATGAGGAACAGGTCGTTTTCCCAAACATAAAAACACTTCTCCTTGGAGCATCTTGCTGCTCCCTTACCCATAAACCTTTAGATTAAGCTGCTGTTCTAACACATTTACAGGTAATATCATGCCAGTTTCCTTCAAAGAGTTTTATTTCACAGCTAAATTGCTGGGGTTTATCCCAAAAGCTCAGCTACAATGTTCCACGGATTTTTGGAGGGTCCCGAGGATTAATGTGCTGAATTTCTGCCTCTCAAACTCTGCTATCTGCCTTTTTCACTCACCCTGCCACAAAATATTTCTCCAGGAAGGTGATTGTCCTTCCTGCTCACTGTTTCTTTGGCAGAACATGCCTTGTAGTTAGCTAATTAAATATAGTTGTGCTGTACATCAAATATCAGCAATAATATCAGGCAGCAACGTTCTGTCTGCCATGAAAACAGGTTGCAATGCACATCAGACCTGTCATACCTCGCTGGGAGAATGATTTGAGGCATCTGTGCTCTTAAATCCTTCCCTGGCAGTGATTAGCAAGCAACAGAGTCTGGCAAGCATTTATGGGGAAAAGGACACTAATGGTGAAATAGATATTCATGGTTGAAATCCAAGATATCCCAGAATTTGAAGCTCTACTCTTACCTAACCTAACCCAGCTTATTTTTTTATATATGCCTTTTTTTTTCTTCCTATCCCAAAGGATTCCAGAGCCCTTCACAAGCTACAATCACAGAATGATTCAAATGAAAGCCTTTCTTGAGTTTATCTTTCATTCTGGTAGAATTAATTTAATTAAGTAGGAGACGTATTGATAACTTGCCTTCACTACCCATTGCAGTGGAACAAAAGAGGGAAATCTTGGCTAAGCAAAATAGCAAAATATCCACTGATAAAGGAATCTGAGATGCTCAAAATGCAGTAGATGTAGCCAGTGTTTCTCCTCAAGTGCAGAGAGGTAAATAAAGAGATATTTTGTGAACAAAGTTCACTAAACCTTTTTGGAACATATTCAACCTAAACCCCTGCTCATCAAGCTGTGATCTCCACCAGATGTATAATACCTTCAGTTCTCAAGGACCCACTTGTCTTCTCAAGTCCATAATTCCCCAAAATAGTCATGAAAAGAAGCAAAAAATATGGAGTATAACAACAAAAAAGTATATATAATAATAAATATCAAAAACTAGAGATAGGCTCCTGTAAATTGTCAGTGCCCATGGCCAGGTTCCCTTGGGCACTGGGGGATGCAAACACCAGGCTCACATCCATCTCCATTAATATTTTCAGTCAAAGGTTAAAGAAGAGTAAAACAAACTAAGCTGTCAGATAAAACACATATTAGCATTTAGATTAACAGTTATTATCTCCATTTCCCATCACCAGACAACACTGAAATACAGGATGATGGTTTTAGATATTTTTTTTCAGAAAGGTTAAGGGGTCCCTGAATTCAAAGGGCTGGGAAACACTGGCCTGTGGGATAAATGGCACCGGCCCTGGCGTGTGCTGTGCATCCTCAATACAGCTGGACTCCAGTTGGAATTAAAATTCATATTGCAGCAGCAATTAAAAGACAGAAGTAGGTCATGAGCTGTTGTTCAAGGCAGTATGCAGAGAGGAAAAAAGACTGAAGGAGGGGGGGATAAAAAAAGAGGGAAAAAACTGAAGCAGGCAGCATTTACCTTAAAAAAATTTAGCCTTGAGAAATTCTGAATTATGAAATAACAAAAATAGGATAAAAGAGGGAAATACCAGTCTGGGTTATTCAGTTATGGGCTCACCAAGCAAAGGTTGTTACCACATCATGACTGCTTGATGTCAGCAGCTCTTTTACTCTACATGGCAAGAGTTTTGTTAACAAAACCAGGTTACTGCAGGTGAACACACAAAAAAAGCACCCCCTTCCTGTAAGACATTGCAGAGCAACTTTGCCTGTTATTTTACTATTATTGATTAAAAAAAAGTTAACCCCCATTTTCAATGCTCTTTCTCAGCACCCAAAGAGCAGCAGCTGGTGGTTTCACAGCAGGCAGAAGAGTGTAGAGCACTCTGTGTGTGGCCCTGCCCTGCTTTCCCAGGGGAACTGCCAAGCCAAGCCGTGCCAGGGATCTCCCCAACCTTCCCAGATGTTTCATACTCGACCTCCCAACTCTGTTTTACAGGTTTGCAGCTCTAAGAGGCACCAGAAGTCTACATCGACAGAAGAATGAAATTAAATGCAATCCATTAAATTCCAGATCTGAAATAATCCCAGAGATGCTCCAGAGCACCCACAAGCACCAACAAGATCACTGAGCCCAATCTGTGACCAAACACCACCAACCCTAACCCTGATGAAGAGACATGAATGTCATGTCAGTGATCACAGAAAACACCTCCTACATGTGCAGTTTGTAAGAAAAACAACAATAACAAACCAACCCAGGCTTTTCTACATCACTGGACACATGGTGATTGATCCCAAACTGGCTGAACCCTTCTGGAACACATTTTGGCCAAGTTTTAAGGATTTTCAATATGTTGGCATGAAGATATTATGCAGCCAGTGTCACCTTCTGCTGCTAAAAACACTTCTCTTTTTCCTTATGATTATCCTGCCCTATAATACAATTTCCCTTGTGTCTGTATCTGCATTCTATTGACTCAATCCTTTGTCTTCCAAAAGATGGCAAAAATAATTGGCAACAGCTAATCTCATCACTCTTTACTGTATGTTTGCTCTGCATCATTATGTCCTCTGTCCCCTATAAATCCTGCTCTGATGGTCTTGAATCATCAGGAGAGGTTTGTATAAAGGCAGCAAAGCTGTATTTTTAGTAGTTTGTGATATTTCCCTATGCAGGACCACTAATTATTAATAGTAACCCACCACCAATAAGTTAAAACACTCAACCAGAGCTGTTTATGCTCTGCAGAAGAGGAGGAAAGATAATCCAGGAGTGGTCATGGCATATTCCCAAGAGTAATTCACCCAAATTTTCCCAGTTGCTCTCAGTGACTGTCAGGTGTGTGACTGACATGTTACACCATCACAGGACTGATTCATGTGTTGCACATCACCCATGGAAATCTGAGGCATGTTTGGGCCTGGGACTGATGCCTTAGGACCACACACACACAGACAGAGGTTTGAGTGTGACTGTCCTCTGCTCACCTCTCCTCCTCTGGAGAGCTCCAGAGGCAGAAATGTCGTGTGAAACAAGAGCAATGTTGTATGAAAGAGAAACATCCTGGAAACACGCCCTGGGGGGATATCAGAGTGGGGTTGGGCTGGATAGAGACAGGGTGGCTGCTGCTAACCCTGCTCCCACACTGGGATTTACACCAAAGGAGCATGTGGAGAACAAGGAAAAACCCTGATTTTAGGAATGGACATTGTGGTTTTATCTGTGCTGCTGTCACACCTTAAGTACTACAGGTACAGTCACACCAGCTCAACTCTTCCACCCACAATCACAGAACCCTTTAGGTTGGAAAACACCTCCAAGATCAGCAAGCCCACCCTGTGCTCGATGCTCACCTTGTCCCCCAGCCCAGAGCACTGAGTGCCACAGCACAGCACAGTTCCTTGGACACCTCCAGGGATGGGGACTCCACCACCTCCCTGGGCAGTCCTAGTGCTAAAAAGCCTATAATTCAGGTAGTTATGTTGGTTTATCTTGTTAACTTAGTCCCCCACGGTGTCTGGTGACACCTTCTCCTGTGACTGCACATGGCTCTGCTGTCCCCAAGGTCCTACACAGCAAACGTGGCAATTCCCATCACAAGGACAAGCTGGACCATGGGGCACAACTTCTCCATAGGCAGTGTCCCCATCACACTGTGTCAGATGAAGTTTGCCCCATGGAAGTGACCTGGGAGACCTTCTATGTCAATGGTTGATGTTCAGCCTTGGCTTTCCCACAGCAACACTCCCAAATCTTGCACAGTCCTCCTTTCTCTGCCACAGTTTCTCAGCTGCAAAACAACAGCCAGAATATTTTCTCTCCCCAGACTTGAAAATTTGCCTTTTATTTTGTGTAGTGTTTGTGTTTAGACTCAAATGTCGGTATCATTGCAAATATTTCCACCTGACATAACTATTTCTGCACCTTCTGCAATGGAAGCACCAAGAGGGAAATCTCTTTGATGCAGCAAAGACCATCAACCCACAGCCAGACAGAACCTCCACAATGCAGTGCCAACATGTCACCAACCCCAAAAAGCAGCAAAACACATCCTACATTCTTTTGGGAATGTGGCAAACCATGATAAACCTGCTCTGACCATCCCTTGCCACATGGACACCCAGAGCTTCTAACCTGGGGCAATAACAGAGACCACACACACCCCTGCCTTGGGTGGGAAGCAGAGGGACAGGAGCATCCTCTAATCCTGGAATCATTATGGTTGGAAAAGACCAACAAGATCAGCAAGTCCAGCCTTCAACCAAATACCATCAACCCTAAAGAAGAGAATGTCATGGCAGTGATCACAGACAATACCACTTACACACTCTGTCTGCCCCAAAAACCAACCCAGGCTGCTCTACATCACTGCACACATGATGGTTCATACCAAATGAGCACATTTCAGCCAAGTTTTAAATATTTTCAATGAATTTGCATGAACAGCCACCACTAAAATTCACAAAAGGTAGTAAAATTTAAAATAGGCACTTGACCTCCGCCCGTTGCCAGGGGGAGATCTTTAAACAAAAAAGAGCTGCATGTAGGGGTTTTTTTAATATAATTCAACCCAGGAGAATGGATGGATAAAAAAAGTATCCTCAAAACCTTGCTGAAAGGAAATCAGCTCATCCTCCACATCTCAATGCAACCAACAAAAAGGACTCAATGCAAACTTCACTTGAGGTTTTGATGCCATCTGGGACCACTGTGTTTTTACTTCTATTTTGGCCCCTTCAGGGATGAACACAGAGAATATTTCTACACTGAAAGCACCTCAACACAGCCAAGGGTAACACTGAGATCCACCCCATCACTGGTGTCAGCACAAACACAGCCCCACAGAGCACCACGAGCACTTCATGACTATTTATACCTCTCAAGCCCATTGTGCTGAAAGCTTTTAAGTAATTAGTTTCCCTCATTAAGAGATGCAGTGCCTGGGGAAGGGCACGCAGGTGCTCCCGAGCCCCATCCTGGATTACAGGGCAGCAGGACCATGGGCTGGGAGGGGAGAGCTCACAAGTGGAAAGGGCAAAACACAACCAACACGTTTAAATAAAATCGGGTTCCTCCCACAGAAGAGCCATAGGGGTCGTTTTGGCAAGACCACAGACCATAAGAGCAATAAAATCATTCACAGGACCTTCCCACAAACCCATATATATAAATCAGATGAACAGCATTGTTAACACCACTTTTAGACAGACCCAAATACACTTGAAGGGGCTGCAGGTATCATGATGATTATTTTTTTTTTGCTAAAGTCACAAAAAAATCCTAAAAAATAGTGAAAGTTTATATAGAACAGGGACTAGAAAGCGATTTGCAAACACAGTGAATAGGGTGAGCAGTGCTATTCCCCAGCTCTAAATAAAACCGGGGGGAGGTTGTACCTTCTCCCTGACACATCTAATACATTATTCCATTTTTCTCTTTCCTCCTTTCAGAGGCAAAACGGACATTTGCTAAAGTCTAATTTAGTATTATCACTAATGCATTCAAACACATCACTAAGAGCTGTGTTGCAGAAATTGCACAGCACACAAAGCCAGGTAAGACAGCGTTATCTCCTTGGAAAAGCTGGGTCTTGTGCTCCACTGATGGGAGGCTTTTCAGAGCAACAGGATTCCTTTCCTCCATAAGGATGACTCCCCTGATTAAAGAGTGCAGGATTACACCCATTGTTTGCATCTCTCCTGGTGTTTACATATCCCTGTTTTCACCTCTCTCTTTTGGTTTTTTCTCCCTTAAAACTCAGGGCATTTAATTACTGTCAGCACTGCTGTACTTTTATCCCTTCAAAAACGTGGCTGGTTGTTGGGTGCCAAATAAAATGCTTTTGTGATCAAAACAAACTAAAGCCGAAGCAGCAGAATCTGCACTATGCAATTAAAAACAAATAAAAAAAAAACAAAAGAGAGAGCTTGTTATCCACAATCAAGACTTATTCATGATTCATTTCACGTTCATGCTCCTACCCGTGGCCTCTGCTCTTGGGAGCTGATTGTTTTTATATCAATTTTTAACTGTGCTGAGCTACCTGAGAGCTCTCAGGCACTGCTGACCGTATCACTCCTGGAAAAATAACAAAACTCAGACAACTGGAACAAATATCAGAGCTAGGTTTGCTGGTAATGATTAATAAAGCAGGAGGCTTTGAAGTTTCCTGCCTTGTAAAGAAGTGGGGAAACTTCCCTGAGTTCACCATATGCTTTACATGCAAAATCTCTCTCCTTCCTATCCTTAGGAAAACCAAGTTAGCAAAGCTTTTGCACTGCTTTATGACACCACAGAACATTAAATTCATGGTAAGGATTTAATACAGGTCTCACTCCCCGTCCCCAGCCCAGCCAGAAACATATTTAACTAAATAAAGAGCAACAGTAAAAGTTACATTTCCAACAGGGAAAATAAAACTCCCTTTACATTGTTGCGTTTGACACCGAATTGCATTAGTCTCAATTTGGGAAAAAATCAAACTTAAGACATAAATACATTTGGTTTTAGTGGTGAGCTACAGGGGTTTGGAAATTTAAATAACCCAAGATAACTTCGATCAGAACTTCGGTGTCAGTTCTCTAAGTAGCTTATACATTTCCTAGAGTTAAAAATAAAGGCATTTCCTGCCTTTTCCTTAGGTCACTTTAAAACCCAAAAGCGCCCGGGCTGCGTTTAGGGGGGAAGAGAAATAAAAAAGGGAAAAAAGAAGAAGAAAAGTTGCCAGCAGGCTCAGAAACCCCGAGAAAGGGCCCAAACTCACCGAAACACGCGTGTTTTTTGTCGCGGGCAGCGAAGGTGATGGCCAGGGAGAGGCGGGCGATGAAGGAGCGCTCCCCGCGGGGTCTCACCTGGGGATGCGGAGCCGCTCCCGGTCCCAATCCCGATCCCAATCCCGGTCCCTCGGGCATCCCGGGCTCTCCGAGGACACTCCCTGGGACGGGCACAGCCGCCACTTGTTGCGCCGGTGCCAGGGAAAGCCAGGACGTGCCAGGCGAGCCTGCGAGGGCATGAATAATTCAGCATCGCCAGCGCCAATGGGGCGATTCATTCCCGGGGCAGGAACAGCCGGCGGGGTTAATGAGGGGTAGCCGCGATGAGAACACAGGTATGGGGGTTTAGGCAGACCCTAAATGCAGGATTTAGGGTCGGGATGGAAGGTCAGGTGTGTATCCTCAACCCGCTGGGCTGCAGGCACAGGGAGAGGGCGTTTTCTTGCCTTAAATACCCTGTTCCCCAAGTGCTTCCTGAATAAAGAGATGGGGAACTCTCCAAACACACACAGCTTTCTGTAGTAACCTCCTGGATTTTTAAACAGCCAACACCTGGCTCCCAAAATGTTCCTGTTCTGAGTGGAAGGGATGGAAGGGGGGAAAAACTGCAGTGAAAGCAAATAAACTTATAATTTGCTTTGCTCATACACTCAGTGTTGTTTTTAAATGATTATGAAGGTGATTATTTCAATGTGACATTTGAATTTTTATTGGGTTTTTAAATAAAACAGAGGTAGCATTATTATTCCCCTCAGCATTTGATGTCTATAAATCTGCAGTAACTGAAAATAATAGCAATAAAACAATCTTTCTCATTAGTTGATCATGAAACTAATAGTTGAACACAATGTAGGATTTTTAATCAATCATCTATGTAGTTATATATTGCATTATTGGGGTGTATAAACAAAGACATATTATTTTCTCTGATGTTGCTAAAAGTAGCACTTTCATATTAGTTTTGGAATATTGTATTATATTGTTTTAGTTTTGGTCTTCATTTGTAGAAAAACACTTATCAGGAGCTTTTGAACGCAGTAAGGGAAAAAAAAAGTCCTAAAAAATACGTATTTCAAGCTGGTTTTCTGTCCAAAAGGATATGGAGAGTTAACCTGATTCCAGCCACCAAGGGCTTTGCAAGGAGAAAATACCTCAGACAGAAGGGCTTTTGAGGTACATATTTTTTTGGAGACACTGATTACCTACTACAAAAATGTCCTGAGTGTGCCAGCGACCTCTACATTTCTGAGATAACTTTCTAGAAAATACTCTTTTGCCGAACAAACAGCAAAAAAATCCCTGGCCTCAGAAGTTAAAACGCAGAGAACATAAGAATAAACTCCTTTAAATTCTTTTAGCGTGTTCCTGTAGTTCATTGAAGTCTCCAGCCTTCCTATCTGCTATATGGAGTGATTGGAGTCATCTCCAAATCCAAAAACCTTGCCATGATTTCAGGATTTCCCCTCCAGAGCCAGGACATTTTAATGCAAATGAGTGATGAATGTTCCGTGGCAGACTGGAATGTGTTCACTGCTGAGCCCTTCTAGAACAGCACAGGTGGGTGCTTTTCCTCCCTCCTTTTTCTCATTATTCCACTTAGGACGAGAAAAAAAAACAACTCGGGGTGCAAGGACACGAAATAATATGATTTTTGCCTGAGAACTTCTGAGTAAAGCTTATTTCTGCCTGTGATGTTCTGACTCGAGACTGGTTTGGGCTGAGAAAAACACGACTTTATTCAGTGTTTGATGTCGATGGGACTGAGTGACTTTCAAGACTCTGATCACCAGCTTAAAGCTGCGGCAGGGACAGAAGGGTTTGTGATTATCTCCTCGATTTTGGCACAAACCACAATCTGCTGCTTCCTCCAGATTGCAGGGGCAGGAGGGTTTCGAGGTGGTGATTACAGAGAGCACTGCTGAGGTCACCCCCTCCTATGGTGGACTTGTAACACCGGCCAAAAAAATCTGTTTCCACCTGCACTAAATGCTGGAAATGTCCTTTAGGATCCGTGCAGCATTAAAGGAAAGGTTATGCTGAAAGAGAAGAGATATCCAGCCAGATAGCGGCCAGCTCAGCCCTTGGAATCATTTCCCAGCAGGATGGACCGAGACGGAATTTGCTCCTCGCTCTGTCCATAGAATGCTATCTCTGGCTGCAGCTGGGGAAGGGGATTAGGCAGGTCGATGGCAGCAGAACAGCTCCAGCAGGGAAGGTGGAGTGTCCTGTAGTTCCTCAAGAGGTCTCCAGGTGGATGGTGAACAGGAACGAGCACGGGAGGTGCAGGGAAGGACAGGGAAGAGCTGCCTAGTTGATGCTATGCTAGTTGTGCCTGGAAAAAGAATTGATTGACACGGTTGTAGCTCAGGCTCCCTGTTCAGACAGTGTCACATATGCAAGGCAGTGACAAATTATGCTTGACCGTGCTTGAAAGCTACAGAAATGTTGAGTAGCGTGAGCAGGAAGATGGGGCTCCTATCCATTGCCATCAAAATATCATCTTGTAGTGCTGTTGACACTTTAATAGCTACTTCTGTATGGCGCAGAGCATTGTGAAGTACTGCCACTGGATTATTAACCTGGGCTGGAGCTTTGCTGCAAATGCAGAGCAAAAAAACCCCACACAAATGGAGCTTCTGGAATAGCTGAAGATTAAAGGTATGCAGCTCACAATGTGAATAGGACCGCTCTAATTTCACTTCAGGAGGACTCAACAACACTTTAATCCCTGATTGTGTTATCATGTGCCTTCTGAGATCGTAGGATCATTAAGGTTGGAAAAGACCTCTAAAACCATCGAGTCCAACCATTAACCCAGCACTGCCAGTTCCACCACTAAACCATGTCCCCTACATCTACATGCTTTTTGAACCTTCTGGGGTAAATTAATTTGATTCCATTTGAAATATCCAGATGATGAAATTCCATTCAAATCAAGGATTTTTATCTCGTGCAGCCTCCCGCTGACCTGTAGTACTCCAGTGGTGACTCTCAGAGCTCCATCCTTTAGTAAATCCCCATTGCTCATGAAAAATGCCTCTGTGCAAAGTAGCATCCATGTATGTAATTGCTTGAAACCATCCCTGGGACACACTGAGCTTAGAAATGGTTGCATGGCCCCAATCTGCCACAGTTCAAAGCAGATGTGTGTAATATCACAGAGTGTATCGTGGCGCTGGGGAGGGACAGGGTGATGGTGACACTCTGGGAAAGCTTTGGGAAGCAGGAGATTGAAGTGTGACTGTCTATTGATAGCTTTAAATTAGCTATCACTGTAGTATCTGCTTTCTGTCAGGCTATTGCAGAAAATCAGTGAGATGCATCTCGGAGGGTGGCGAATCGATTCTGCGCCGTGCCCAGGCTGACCCTTCCCTGTTGGCTGTCTGTCAGCGTGTCACCTCCCTCCTCTGGCTTCTCCTCCTGCTTGTTCCTTGGAACCACTTGTCTGGAGCAGCAGGAGAGGCTGAGGGAGCTGGGGGGGCTCAACCTGGAGAAAAGAAGGCTCAGGGGGGACCTTCTGGCTCTCCAAATCCCTGCCAGGAGGGGGGAGCCAGGTGGGGGTTGGTCTGTTCTCCCAGACAACAAGCAACAAGACAAGAGGAAACAGCCTCAAGCTGCACCAGGGGATGTTCAGGTTGGATGTCAAGAAGATATTCTTCATGGAAAGGGCCTGCCCAGGGAGGGTTGGAGTGCCCAGCCCTGGAGGTGCCCAAGGCAGGACTGGCCGTGGCACTCAGAGACAAGATGAGCATTGGGCACAGGGTGGGCTTGATCTTGGAGCTCTTTTCCATCCTTAATGATTCTGAGACACCAAATTGTGGCTCTTCTGGCAGGTGGCACCAGGAGGGGCGATGCTTCAGTACAATCATGGACAGCACCATTAACCAGCCCTGGGAGCTGTGGGCAATGGGGTGGCAGACTTGCCAAAGCCAGGGTTATGTGTTCTGCTGGCACATTATTCCCCATCTGGATTTTTTTGAAGTACCAGAAAAACAAAGCATTAGAAAAACGTCAAGCTGTGAAAAGAAAAGTCCAAAGCCAGGAAATTCCAAGTTAATGCTGACTCCTTAACTCACATCATTAACTCAGAGCCATGCCTGGAGTCTGGGCAGCTCTGAGTGTGACTGGCTGAGGATCTGCACATCTGAGTGGGCACAGATATGGGTACAGGAGCTGAATTAAGAGCCTGGTATGAGGAAAAAGAAGGGCAATCCAGAGGCAGATATCCTGAGAAATTTGCTGGGGAAAGGGAGGTGAGAGATAAGCTCATCCTGGAGAAGAAAAGGAAAAATTAAAGACAGTGACAAATGAAGGACCCAAGAGGGATGACATGAGTTAAAAGGTGGGCAGGGAAAGACAGACACCCAGACAGGAAATGTGGGGAATAATTGTGGAAGAGGAATAACAACAGGGAGTGAGTGGAGAGTGACTTGGATTGGGCTCTGGCATCGATGTGGCACCAAGATGGGGACTGCAGGGGATGTGGAAGGAGAGCAGTGGTCTCTCAAGGAGGAAGAAATGCAACTAGGACTGTGAGAGACTGCAGAAGACAAACCAAGAGGTAAACTAAGCTCCTGTCTGGTGGCAGTGGGCAGAAGGGTCAGGGCACATCAGACTTGCTCCTCTCTTGCAGGCAGAGCAGGATTCCAGGGTCCATTCCTCTCCCTGCCCAGGGCACGCTGCATATTGATCGTGGGGCTGAGTCCTGGCCTTAATGCCTGCTTACCATTTCAGAAATTCAAATGACACCCAAGAAATAGAGACTCAAACAATCATTAAGGCTGCAAATGAAAGACTTCCCAGAGTAAGGAAATTCTAAGAAAGCTGAGGAGGGCAGGTTTATGCTCACCCTGTGATATACACACACATATATCTCCCTCTCTCTATATATATTGCTCTTCTGTTCAAGATCCTGGAGCATTTTGGCTCTTTGAAAATACACACAGCTGGATACTTACATTTAATTAAATAGGTTTTAAGATAATGACTACAGCAGCTTCAGCACAATTCACAGTTAAAAGCAATCAACCCCCGAATTCCAAACTGCTCTTACTCAAATCTCTGCCATCAGTTACAGCCTCTGTAGCTTTCGATGAAATGGGAGCCATAAAACTCCATTCCGGAGTTTACAGTTGCAATAAGGGCAGATTTATGGGCAATAAGAAGTGTCTATATGTACCTTCTTGTGCCTCTCATTTATTAGGCTAAAGCTCAGGCGTCCCCCAAAATGTCTTTAATTAGTTCAAGCACTTAATTTAACGAAACAAGCAGTTTAAACAAATATAAACGACTATTCTCCAGCCACCACGCACAAGAAACAACTACTAGTTTTGCAAGATTAATAAAGTCACAGGTGATTTTGTAACAGCCTAATTAAAGCATGATTTAAACCTAAGAGCAAGGATGCTTTTCTTGCATCACCACTGAATCAAGGGAAAGAAAATATTATGTTAATAAATACCATAGTACTGGTTTTGCATAATTCCTCTATGTTTGTAATATGTATGAAGCCACTTTGCCTATAAAGACATGCCATAAAAACACTTGTGTAATCTCTCTCTTGACTAAACTAGAACTAGAACAGATATTTTCTGTTCTGTCATGTAATCCATGAATTAAGGAAGAACAGTGCAATGAGGAGAGAATAACTGGGCTTAGAAAGTCAGGAAAAAGTCCTGAGAAGGGGACTGAGGGGAGGGTTTGCTGGGGAACATTTCAGACGTGTTACACAGAATGACTAAATATTTATACAGAGTGTAATTAACATTCCCCTCTAAAGTCAAACATGACATTGCAAAATCCTGAGCATGTTCAACACCACAAAAATCAGTGGGAAATGCAGAGACCCAGAACTTCCCTCAATACAAGTCAGAGCCTTTTTGGCTGCAGCCCAGTATTGGATCTCTAAAAATCTCCCTTTGTCACAGGAGGAGATGAACGTGGGCTCAGAATTCCCACTAGTGGACCCAGCTATGAGTCCTAAATTCCCTCAGCCTTTTGCAGCCCCAGAACCCCAGAATGGTTTGCCTTGGAAGGGACCTTAAAGCCCATTTGATTTCAAAGCCTTGTGAAAACCATTCTTTTAAGAATATAAGTAATGATCGGTAACTTCAGAAGCCTTTAGCACAGGTTTTGAAATTCTAAGCATTGGTGAAGTGTTCACTGCTTCTTTCCCAAAGCTCTGCTACAACACAGGTGAAATCTCAGCTCTCTGAGAGGCAATGGGAGACCCACCTCCACCTTTGCAGGTGGCCAGACCACCAGAAGCCTTATTTGCACCCTTTTAATGCCATTCATTCATTACCCAGATATGAGGGATATCTTTCACACCTCCACAAGGTCCATCCTGATGGGTCCTCCTTCACTGTTTAATATTTACTGAATAAATCATTAAACAGAGTGGGTTGGGTTGGAAGGGACTTTGAAGACCACCCAGTGCCACCTGGGCAGGGACACCTCCCACCAGCCCAGGGTACTCCAACCTGGCCTTGGACACTTCCAGAGATCCAGGGGCAGCCACAGCTTCTCTGCCCAACCTGTGCCAGGGCCTGCCCACCCTCCCAGCCACCAATTCCTTCCCAATATCCCATCCAGCCCTGCCCTCTGGCACTGGGAAGCCATTCCCTGTGTCCTGTCCCTCCATGCCTTGTCCCCAGTCCCTCTCCAGCTCTCCTGGAGCCCCTTTAGGCACTGCAAGGGGCTCTCAGGTGTCCCCGGAGCCTTCTCTTCTCCAGGTGAGCCCCCCCAGCTGTCCCAGCCTGTCCCAATAAAGAGATTAATAAAATCATGTGCCAAGTATCTAAATTGAGAAAGGGCCTGTAATAGCCTTTTTCCTCAAATATTCACCTCCCAAGCATTTTTAATATCTAAACATAAGCCATTTAATTGCTTACAAACCACTTGCTATTAATTGGGTTCAAGCAGTAAAATAGAAATGTATCCTGTAACTGGCTGTGCTGTGTGTGGGTCCCGACCAGCAGCACTGCTGAACTGGGATTGTATCCTCAGCCCTGTCTCACTGACAGTTTATCCTAAATAATTTAATGGGAATAAAGAGGGGGAGATGAAGTTACAATCTCTTAGGCAGATGCAACCATTTCATATTGTCTTTGCCTCCCTTATTATCCAAGTTTGTCCCAGAATCACAGAATGGTCTGGGTTGGAAGGACATTGAAGTTTATCTAATTCCAGCCCCCAGAGAAGAGAGAGGTCCTACAATTAGTTCATGCCATTTGATGGAAGCTCTGCTGGAGTTAATGTCAAATTCTGTGCTTTTTCCCACACAGCATTTCTAAGCTCTTTCTTAGCCAACAAATACACCAGTTTTGCTTTTGAACTGCACGTTGCAAAGTGCTCATATCGGTCTTGATTAACCTCTGTCGTGGGCCATTAGAAATCTCCCTCTGACCCTGACAAATCCCAAACCTCCCCACTTACGGCCATCCTTCTTCAGAGAGGCTTTTTCTGGCTCATTGCTCCCGTGGAATGAGTTCCCTGTGCTGGCTGCTGTGCCCTGTTGCTCCCAGCACAAACCATCCCACAGAGGCTGATCCCAGCCCCTGCTCCAGCCTGGCACAGCCCTGGCTGCTGCTGGGTCATGGCCCTCTGCTTGGAACTGCATTCTGTGCCAGGCTTAATGGACCGAAACAATTCCCCTCTCAGGATCTAAAAGGAGACCTGATTTTCCTCGGAGGTCACCTCTGCTGCCACTCCTGCAGAGAATAAAACACCAGACATCTCAATAATGGTCACTAAGTCCTGGCACGGCCCCTTGTGATGCTCACAGTAACCTCGTATTTCTCCCAGGTTTTGTGAGAGTCCCCCACGTTTCCCCAGCTTTTACTTGGGCAGCAAATTCTCTGGCAGTGCCACATTTGAGTCCCTGTTCGGTGCCTGCCCTGATGAGCTGGGATGCCTGGCCAGTGCTGAGACAGATGGGACTGCAACTCTCAGCTTGGCAGCCACGCCGAAATAAATAGATCATCTCAGACAGCATCAGGTCGATGTTTTCCTCTTCTGTATTTTCAGGGCTTCGTTCAGGACTCTCAGAGGTCAGCAAAAAAAAAATAATTAAAAATAAATAGCGGTGCAGGTTAATTAGCAGTAAGCTTTTATAACATCTGCAAAATGTCTCAGCTGTGTTTAGTAAAATGCCTTTTCCACACGGGATCTCAGTGGGAAGGGACTCGAGAGGGTTCAGGTCCAAGCCCTGCCCCAGGTGTGGGGTCAGATATTCAAAGATCCAAAGGTGGGGATGGCACAGCCCCCTGGGCAACCCATCCTGCAGCTCCTCTGCCCTTGATCCTGGTACATCCCCAGACCCAGCTGGTTTACTCAGAAATTCTCAGCCCGAGAGGCCGCACTGATCTCTAACACAAACCTACACCGTTAAAAAAGAAAAATAATAAAATAACAGAAGAGAAAAAACATTCAGTTTGCCCACTGCAGCTTTGGAATTGCTTAGATAATGGAATAGCAGTAGATCACAACCTCGGAATTACCTGTGCTGTTCAGTTCTCCCATTACAGCTTAAAGCCAGAGATGATTCTTTCTCCAAATAAGCTCATGAAAACACACACAGCACCGGGGCAAGCTCAGGACCTGCAGTATCACCCCTGAGCCCCATTTCCTGCCAATGAACCATTTCCTTGGTTTTATTTTGGACAGAACCTCTTCAGAGCCATCAAGGGAGCCGATGGAAAGTCTCCCCTGGGCTGCTGAAGGTGCAAACCCTGAATCATCTCTGCTTCGCCCCGGGAATTGCTGAGCTCCCGAGGTGTGCAGGCTTTGATTACTTTGTCGTCTGCAGCGACTGGGTCTTACATAAAAGGGATTTACAGGCACAGTCACCTGCTTGACCCGCAACAACGAGCAACAAGAAGCAATTTCATCGTGTAGAGCACGGGGTTGCACATCTTCCCTTCGGCCGCTTCCCAGTCCGGGGAAGAGAATTAATTCCCAGGTACAAACTTACAAAGGGCTTTCTTCCCTTCTCGTGTCTCGTTGCCTGATTTTCTAAGAAATTCACGACTTTCATAAATAATTCAAGAGGGAAGAGCAAAGTGGGAGATGACAGGAGTTTGTCTGACTGCAGATGGTGCTGGGAAGGCTGTTGTTCCTGGAGAGGGCACGTTCGTGGCAGGTCTCTAGGAAATCCAAACTTCTGCAGGTCAGTGAGGTTGATGGCTACGGTTGTGTGTTGGAACACAGGAAAACACAGCACTGGTGAGGAGAACACAAATGTTGTTCCTGTCTCTAAGCTGTAGGTGACTGCATTTTAATTCTTGCCTCACATGAAAATATCTTCTGCGGAAATTATAAGCAGAGGGATCCATTAATTTCAGAAACCAAGCTGTGGCTCCATCTCCAGATTCTGCTGCACTTAAAATGATTAAATGGCAGCAAGGAAGGAATTGGTATTTCACAGGAGTGAGTCCACAGATTGTGGTCCAGGGACCTCATCCTCACAGGTGGGCACATTGTCAAGGGGCGTTTTCAGTGGGCATGTTCTTTGGGACAATGTTCATGCCAGGTTGTCACATAAAAGGCTGATGGGCCTTTCGAGAGTGAAATATGTATTAGAGGGCTAAACGTGGGATATTTATATGTAAATATTTATTATTTAATTATATAAGTACCTTTCGAGAGTGAAATATGTATTAGAGGGCTAAACGTGGGATATTTATATGTAAATATTTATTATCTAATTATATAAATATATAAAGCGTGAGATAAAGGTATATAGCGTACAAGTTCTGGAAACTTCAGGTTAATTAAATATTTGTACTTAATTACATAGCAGGAAAATCACTCCCAGCCTTGAGGAAAGACAGCTGGGAACTTCTGCCTGGGGGATGGATGTGAGCCCTGCTGTGTGTGGGGCTGGAAGGCTAAAGGGGCATCAGAGCTGGGTCATTATGGAACACTTTAAATCATGAAGGTAAATAGATGAATGTAAAGAAAAAAATCCTTATTGTTCCTCAACACTTCCTATGATTTTATTGCAGGAACAGGCCAGGCTTTAGCACTGTGTGCTGTTGCAGCAGTTCTTTGATGAAGTGGCTCTCCTTAACTCACTGGTTCAGCTGCTGGGGGTGTCGAGCAGGTCCTTCCAAGAGAAGCAAGAGATGGGTTTACTCAGCTGTGCCACTTCGGAGCTGATTTAAGCAGTCTGTCAAAATTGAGTGAAATTAATTAATTCACTGGAGAGCTTTGTCTTCTCCAAACTTCAGTGAAAAGGAATGCAAACTAGCAGTAATCAGATCCACATTTTTCTTTTTCCAGGCAAAGTGGTCTGAATTATTTTAATAACCTTGGAACACGTTCTGGTTCTGCAAAAATTCCAGAGAAGGACAACCTTAGTCCTCTCAGCCTGGAATGCAGCTTCTCCTCAGTGGCATTTTGGGTGTCTGGCTGCACCTGCAGACCCCGCTGAACAGCCCAGACTGTTGCAGGGCTGTGAAGAGCATTGAAAAGACAGAATAAAAGACAATTGTAGCTGGGTTCTGCTGGAGATGCTGAAGCAAACCATTGCCTTCTGGTCCTTTCTAAGGCTTTGTGAGGTCTGAAGTGCTCCATGGTGGCCTGGGACACAATTAGAGGTGGATTAGGGGCTGTTAATATGGTATTTTTGGCCTAATCTGCTCTCAATTGTTAATTAATTAAAGGAGTTCTTCCTCTTTGTTATACAATAAACACAAACCACATCTTAAAAATGAGCATCTTAACTTCCTAGTGACGTAGTGCTGCTTATTTTCTACAATTTCCTTTCCTTTTTTTCACATTTTATTTTAAGAATGATGCCAAATACCAGGAGGCCTGTGAGAACAGGAGACAACCATGGTGGGACCAAGGCACACATTCCAACCAGGAGAGGATGACCTCACTGTTGACTTCATCACACTCACCTCTGTCCTCCAGTTTGTTTTACTTTAATATAATTACCAAACTCTGCCATGAAAAGAGAGCAGAACTACAAAGTAATCGAGGCATTTCAGCCCAAAACTGGGTAAAAGGGAGAGGCAGGATTGCTGCCCCATGTGAACACCTGAGGAAGTTTCTATTCTCCCTGACAAAGCCCAAATTCCAGAGCAGAGCCGTCCTATGGCCATGTCAGCATGGATTTAGTGATGAGATATGACCAGCTGGCTGCTCTCTTTACAGCCTTTCAACATCTCACTGCACAACCACAAATCTCCAGCTTTTTGCATTATTTTAAAGATCCCCTTGATGTGAATTATGAGAGTTTGCCACGGAGAGGATTGCTCTGGTGGATGGTTTCATAGACAAGTTGCAACCTTTTACTGCGAAGCAGACATTGAGCTGACATTTATTACACACTCAGCCATGATTTACAAGAGGGCTTTTCCACCTCGCTCCAGGAAGATCCCACAACAGGAGCTATCTGGCAGAAGACATTTCTTTTTGGCTACTCAGACTGAATCTATAAATAAATACATTTCTAAATAAATAAATCATTTCCTCCCCGGACAAGGGGCAATGGCTTTAAATGGAAAAACAGTAGGTTTAGATTGGATATTGGGAAGGAATCCTTCCCTGGGAGGGTGGGCAGGCCCTGGCACAGGTTGGGCAGAGAAGCTGTGGCTGCCCCTGGATCCCTGGCAGTGTCCAAGGCCAGGTTGGATGGGGCTTGGAGCAGCCTGTGCTGGTGGGAGATGTCCCATCTGTCCATGGCAGATGAAGTTTAAGGTCTCTCCCAACCCAAACCAGTCTGTGATTCTGTGAAATTAGAGGATTAGGAGAATAGCTGTAGCAACGTGCAATGATCAGGCATCAAATCAGGACATTATTCTTGTCAGCTGGATTAACTCTGGTTAATTTAACTCACCAGTTGAAAAAAAAACTCACTTGATCTTTGAGAAAAATAACTAACCCAATAAGCTCTCCCAGGAATTCATGACCAGCAGCCTCCATACAAACCATCATGTGGTGCAATAAATGCACCAAAGGCTGAAATGGGAGGGCAGGGGTACCAAAGTACAGTTTGTAGCAGTGTAATTCATATTTATAAAATTATACCTCTGTTAGAGATCCAATCTACCTATATACAAATCTACAGATACATAAAGCAAATAAAAGAGCCTTGGAGAGACCTTTGCAAAGAACTTGGATTTTGGTTCCCAAATGGGCAAAAGCAGAAGTGGAAGCCCTTCACAGCAAATTTTTAAAGGCATCTATCAGAGTCAACTGCTGCTAATTCGGTGTTAAATGCAAAATGAAATGAGGACAATTTGGCAGTTTGGAAGGAAAATCTGAGAAATCAGATGATCCAGGTTTACTTTGTTGTGTGAGGGTGCTGTAGGGCCCAGCTGAGGAGTCTCCAGGTCTCACACTGGACACCTTGGGACACAACCGTGCTTTTGGGGGACACCTCTCTGCTCCCACAACATAGCATGAAACTACTCCAAACCACTTAAAATGCCAAATTATCCACAAATTCTCAGAGAAAATAAAATCTGATAAAACATACATTAATAAATCTCAACCTCCTTTCCTCTTCTCGCTCGTGGTTCCACATCCACGCCCCTTTTGGGCCAGGGAAAGCTGAAATCATCCCCAAATCTGTGGGTGCTGGTGCAGCTCCTTCAGCAGGAGGAAAGCCTACAGCATGTGGATTTACCAGCTTCAACTTCCTTGGAATAGGAGTTCTTGGGACCAGAGGATGGAGAAACCCCAAATTAGGTGGGAGGAATCACTATAAAGAGTCTCAAGTGCATTCTTTTGATGTGCATCAATGAAGGAGCCCTGAGGAAATCCCCTTTGTCCCCCCACCTGTCTTCAAGGCTCCCATATGTGCTCCATCCATAGGATATCTGCCAGAAAACCCTCAGAAGCCACACAACTGTCTCCCACTTGGAATCTGAAAGCCTTCATATCCTGCAGAGGTGACAAACCTCTGAGCAAAAGAAGGAAAAAAGATAAACCAACCTCATCCCAGAGAGCAACTCTGCATTGTGAGAAGCTGCTACCCCAGCTCTCTAATTACACCTCTCCATTAAGTACAGCAGCCAGCAGCTGTTCTGGGACAGGTTTGGGTTTTTTCTCCCAAGGAATTATTTCTCACCGGTTAAACCTGCTGGTGGATGGAAGAGAAGAGAGATTTTTGTAAAAAAAGAGAAAGAGACGGCTGAATTTCAGCTGAGCTCAGCCCTCACATGCCTGGTACCACATCTGCACTCCGGGCTGCTCCTGAACATCCAAATCAAGTCTGAGCTCAATAATTTCCCTGGAGCACCATTGTCCTGCAGAGACACTTTGCCTCTCAGCTCTGCACTGCTGCCGAGGGAGAGGTGAGGCAAGTGAACCACTCTTTATTGAGTTGCTTGTTGGAACAATTCCACCCGAGCTCAGCATCGCTGGCTGCTGCTTTGGGGTGGGTTCCTGGGATCAGAGGGTTTGCCTTCAGATCTGCATGGCACAGCCTTCCTGCTTTCATAACCCGGCTTTGTCCCGGCTTCAAACACATCCCCTGACCTGAGAAAGGATTAGTGCACCTTTGATCCCCCAATTAAAAAGGCTCAGGAGGGGGAAGGAGCGATTGATCCTTCAGCCACTGTGCTGATCTGCTGAAAGTGCTGACTTGTGCCCACGAGCACAAACATTGAATCACAGGGATCAATAAGCAGAGCTAGAGTGGTGCAAGTGCTGCAGGCTCTACTTTTGCCTTGTACTGGCAATTACAGCATCTGGGTTGGCTTTACAAGTGCCTCCACAAATGCCCTGTAACCCATGCAAAAAACCCCTTGGCTGTCCCCTGAATTGCCAAAATGGGACTTTGGTGTGCTGCTCTCAAGCGAAAAAAGCCTCAGTTGCTTGGCAAGTGCTCATAGCTCTGTGTTATAAACACTGTCATTTTAAACTCACAGGTATGGAGACAGCTGTTCTTGAATCGACAGAGCTGGATGTGCTGTGTAGAGGTGGTTTATAAATGAACAAATGATTCATCTTTTTAATTTCTGATGCTGCAGGCAGGAAATTAAATGGGATTGAACTTGGTAGTTCAGGAGTTTGGAAGTTCTTCATATAAAAGATCACAACTGCAAAATACTTATGAATTATAAAAGAGGCCAAGGGACAGATCACTATAGGTTTTATGACTCTAATGGCACTTAAAAAATGCCTACAGGAGACAATGTCGTGGTTTTCCTTGTGGGGACCTCATTGCAAAGGACCTAAAGGGTAAAGGCAAGTGGAGGAGGATGTGTGTTCAATTTTGGGTGTGTTGGTGGAGAGTGAACACATCCTCAGACCTCTTTAATCTACATTTTTTCCCCCTGAAAAATCAGAGGACTAGAGGATGAAGGGGGTAATTGTGATGTTTGTTGACTGTAAGACAAAGACAAAGTATCCTCTTCATCCTTAGAGCAGCTTTGCAGGTCAATATTTACATCCCTTCTCGAGAGTCAATACCAAATATTTGGGATTAGTAATTCATCGGTAAATATCAATAGCAAATATTTGGATAAAACATCCCAACTGTTTGAGGAAAAAGCCAATTCTACCGCCTGCAGCTTGGAATATAGATATTTAATGTTTTAAAAATCATCTTTAATTTTTCATGGGTTATTCTGGCATGAAAAAAACAAGCAAGTTGTGGCTATGTTTTCGGATTTAAACCCCAAATTTGCAACCCATTCCAACTTTTTCAGAATGGAATGATTTATTTAAATCAGATATTCACCCAATAAGCCACCTCAGCTCTTCCTTTGTGTAGGAACTTTATCTGTTGGCTTTAGAATACAAGGAAAACTGAATATGAGATCAGGGTCCATCAAATCACCCAGGGGAATCTCTAATCCCATAACCCTTCCCTGATTTGTTCTTTCCATGGTTCTTTTCATCCTTTTTTTTCATCTTTCAAATAATTTTCAGTCATTCACCCAAAAATACTGCCAGGAAAGGTTTCCCCCATAAACCTGAGAGCTTTAAGAGCTGCTTATTTTACCTTATAAATTCCACTACTTGCAGCTCTTGGGTTCTGTTGATTTTTCCCATGACAGAAGGTTATGTGGTTTTAATGGAATATTAGGAGAATGGCTACATTAAATGCCATTTAAAACCTCCTTCAAATTGGTATTGACTGTGTTGAAACGGGCCTATGTAGATGTGGGAAATAGGTATGAATATTGTATTTACATCAGGGGCAGAGTTTTCAAACTGATGCAGAAAACCCTGGGAAACATTATCACATTCTTCTGAGTGCATTTACTTTTCTATACAAACGAGCTAAAAATAGCTTGATATATTAACACCAACAAAAAAAAATATTTCTGTGTAATTATCAACTATCACCATGTGTTGAAACCCCATTTTGTTCCATGGCTGTTCCAATCAATACACTATTTATTTTCAAATAACCATGCACTAAGGATCATTTGGACACAGAGCCCATAAATACACATTACCTCATTATCGACCCTTTCTGGCCCCTGCTGCATTATTAACATTCCACTAAAAGAAGCAATCAAGCAGCAACCAGCAGGAATTTCTAGAAACTCTCACCCAGTCATTCTGCCCCCCAAAAAGTTTTATAGGCATGACCAGTTACCTGTTAGGGAGGACCAGACCTGAGATTTTGCTCCCAGGAATTATTTCTGCTGTGACATTCTTTACAGAGGAGAAAATGTAACCAGCAAGGCGGTGAAACGGGAAGAAATACAATATTTGCAAAGAGGGAATGTACACAAGGCAGTTAAATTGCATTTTTTTTTTATCCAAGGATTATCGCTTGCACATACACTGAATTTCAGCTCCAAAAAAACCCCCCTATTGTTTTAATCCCATAAATCCATTTTGTTCAGCTGCTCAGTAGCCTGGAAAAGCAGCCAAGCAGCCACCAACCCCTGGAGCAGGATGGTTCCCTCTCTTTGCCCCGGGTAGTCCAACACTCTAAAATGCCATCTCTGGGCAGGGAAATGCAGCTCTCTGGGTGGTGTGGGGTGACTGATGGCTCTGCCCCCAAACACCAGCTCCTCTGGCCATCAGCAAAGGCTGCCGTGCCCAGTTACCACCAGCTCGGGGGCTGCACCCCATTTGCATGTAAATTTAAAGTCATGCAGGAGAGCAGGAGTAGGGCTTGAGTATTTCTTGATAGGTTTAACAGCATGCTGTGATGGCCAGGATGTGACAACCAGGATGTGACAACCAGGATGTGACTGGCTCTGTCACCTCCTCGTGCCTTGAGCCCTCTGGTCTCAGGGCAGGGGGATCAGGACCCTCCAGGGCCCTGGCTGGAAGAGCCTGAGCTGCAACCCCTGCTCCCAAACCCTTCACCTTAATGCTGTTTGACCATGCCATCACTAAGGGCAGGTGCCGTGTTCATCATGAGTTCCATGCCCAAATGGTGCCCCTCGAGGTGAGCCAAGCCTAGACCACCCTCAGTGGTACCACAGGGAGCAAATTATTTGGGGGGGAGACTGTATTAATGTGCTGAGTTTCCAAAATATACCCCCATGCATGTGATCTGTAGTAGGCCAGAAAATCATGAGCATCTGGTGGGTTTAGATGGGATATTGGGAAGGAATTGGTGGCTGGGAGGGTGGGCAGGCCCTGGCACAGGGTGGGCAGAGAAGCTGTGGCTGCCCCTGGATCCCTGGAAGTGTCCCAGGCCAGGTTGGACGGGGCTTGGAGCACCCTGGGCTGGTGGGAGGTGTCCCTGCCCATGGCAGGGGATGAGACTTGGGTGAGTTTTAAAATCCTTCCAATCCAAACCAGTCTGTGTTATTCCATGATGCATTCCTGCATCCCATTCTCTGGCACAGGGATGCAGCTCTCGAGGATTAAATCCATTTTACATCCATCCCATAAGAATGGCAGCAAAGGAGGGCAGGAGGTGTGTGGGAGTGCAAAGTGACAAATCACTGAGGCAGGACAAAGAAGATGGAGAGGACAGAGACAGGTCCATGTGCCAGCTGGGCAGGAAATGGGAAGGATGAGTTCCAGCCTTTGGATTCCAGGTTTGGACTGAGGACAGGGATGACACAGAAGCTCCCTGGCAGAGTGGGCATCCAACCACAGGAGCTGCAGTCAAGGTGATCTTCTGAGAGGCTGCTGTACTCACTTCATTTCCCAGCCTTGCATTCGTGCTCCTTCTGTCAATAAAAATCCCTGCCTCAATAGATAAGCCGACGCACCGTATCTCATTAAGCCCGAGAATTCAATCCTCTGCTTCAAGCTCTGCGCTCCTCTGTTACTTTATATCATTAAGAAATATTGCCCAGGCTGAGCCCCTAAATCCTTGTATTAGCCAGTACAATTAAAGCTAATACAGAGGGAAAAATGGGAGCTGGGGGGACTTCTGCATGGTGTGAATTCCAGATACATCCCTGTGTATGTAATTGAAAAGTGCCCAAGCAACAAGTTGGAAATGAAGATACTCATAAGCCCTAAGTCGTTCTATTTTAAATTGCTTTAAGAAAATGCTCAGAGTTTCTCGAGAAGAATTGTGGCATACCTTGAAGTGAGACCATAAATCCCAGTGCTGTCACTCCTTTTCTCCGAGGAGTTATTAAATGAAGCATTCAAAATAAAAAGTCAGGCCGTTGAGCTCCTAGGGTTTTCTTTCCCCGTCAGAGTAAACTTGGTGGCTCCTGAGTTTGAGAACAATGTCCAAAACATGCCGACTATGAGCAGTGATGCTTAGTGAGATTCTCAGATAACCCCTGAACAGAATACTGAGTGATTAAGTCTATTTAAATGATTCATCTCTATTGCAGCCTGTGAGACTTGTACGTAACAGCCATTTGCATAGCAATAAAGATCTCCATCTCTCCACACAGGACAGCTTTATATTTCCAACCTTAATAATGTCTGCTTTCCTTTGCTGGAGGTTTGTCTGACTCCTCTCTTTTGCCAGGCATTTATCCTGACAAAGGAAAACAGGACATCTCAGGGCAAAGCACCACAAATGAGTCCCTCACCAGCAGCAGCCCCAGCCTGGCTGGGAAGAGAGGGTGGATTTTACTGATGTGACATCCCTGCAGTTGGCCTGTGGCCATGGAATGAACATTGTCCCTCCACTTCCCTGGGATGAACATCATCCCTCCACTTCCGTGGAATGAACATCATCCCTCCATTTCCATGGAATGAACATTGTCCCTCCACTTCCCTGGGATGAACATCATCCCTCCACTTCCGTGGAATGAACATCATCCCTCCACTTCCGTGGAATGAACATCATCCCTCCATTTCCATGGAATGAACATTGTCCCTCCACTTCCCTGGGATGAACATCATCCCTCCACTTCCGTGGAATGAACATCATCCCTCCATTTCCATGGAATGAACATCATCCCTCCACTTCCATGGGATGAACATCATCCCTCCATTTCCATGGAATGAACATTGTCCCTCCACTTCCCTGGGATGAACATCATCCCTCCACTTCCATGGGATGAACATCATCCCTCTCCACTTCCGTGGGGTGAACATCATCCCTCCACTTCCACGGGATGAACATCATCCCTCCACTTCCACGGGATGAACATCATCCCTCCACTTCTGTGGAATGACCATCATCCCTCCCCTTCCACGAGATGAACATCATCCCTCTACTTCCACACGTGCAGATCCATGGAGGAGCAATCCCACATGAACCTGGAGCTCCATGGGGTTGAGCTCCAGCCTCACCCCCATGGAAGGGGCTGACTGAACCTCCTCCAGCTTCAAAAGGTGCAGGATGAGATGCTCCCATGTGAACTCAACCAAAAGCAAAGGCTGTGCCAAGAGAAGCGCTGGCAGACATGGGTTTTCTGGAAGATCTTGTCCCCTGCCGCGTGGCCAAGGGGACCCANGAACATCATCCCTCTACTTCCACACGTGCAGATCCATGGAGGAGCAATCCCACATGAACCTGGAGCTCCATGGGGTTGAGCTCCAGCCTCACCCCCATGGAAGGGGCTGACTGAACCTCCTCCAGCTTCAAAAGGTGCAGGATGAGATGCTCCCATGTGAACTCAACCAAAAGCAAAGGCTGTGCCAAGAGAAGCGCTGGCAGACATGGGTTTTCTGGAAGATCTTGTCCCCTGCCGCGTGGCCAAGGGGACCCAGTGGGACAGTGGGACAGCCCTGCTCCCCCCAGCCCAGGCAATTAAGGGCTAATTGAAATCGCTTCTCCCCAGCTGACCCAGAGCCACACGGATTAAAACAGATTTCTGGATGCTAATTACACGACATCATTTCCCCAATTATTCTTAAAATTGGATTATGTGCCGGGAGATGGGATGTTTGAAGCAGCCACTAATGAGCAATTCATGCATAAAAACTTGTTTGTTGTGACGGTGATTGAACAAAATAAGGTTGCAGGCATGGAGTTGTGTCCAAATAAACAAGAGGAAGGGAAGAGATTCCCGGAGTAGCACCAAGCTGTGATTTAGGGAGCTTCAAAAGCCAGGGCAAAGCCAGAGAATGGGTTTTTTCTGCCTTTCTCTCTTATTTCCCAGTGATGGCTAATGCTGTTCCTGGGTTATTGGGGCTCTCAGGGTATTTTCCCAAGAAATGACTCTGTTACCTTAGTGACCAAGTTGCTTATAATCCATTTTCCAAAGTCGATGAGGAGCTTAAGAACACAAATCTGATTATCAGAGGCTCCACTCTTTCATTTTTCTAAGTGTTTGCCCCACTTTTCTGATACGATCAAGAGTAAGGCAGCAATTAAATTGCTGCAAATATTCCATGTATGGCAGGAGCCAAAAGTCTTTGGATTCCTTCTGGCCCCCTTGTACATCTCTGGCTGAAGAGTTTTGCTGTGATTCCAGGGGAGTTCAGGAGAACATAAATCCATTCCAAATGGGTTTCCAATCCCTGGATAAATCTGTCTATCAATCTATCCGTCCATCTGTCTGTCTGTCTGTCTACCACCCTTCCAGTGGCCATCCCACTGCAGGAAAAGATTCATGGCTAATTTGTCCCCAGAATTCTTATAATTCAATTTCACAGCCAGTTTCAGGGCTATGTTTTTTTTTCCTTGTGAAATTAAGACATTTATTGCTTAAACACCCCCTCCCTCCCCAAGAAAACCCAACAGAAACCAAGCTGTGTGTGCAGAATATAAAAAATGAAGTTTCTGGATACTTAACTGCAAAGCTTCGGGTTTAAGTCTACAAATAGGAAGTAAGACTCACTTCTCATCAATCCAGAATGTTGAAATCAAAATGGGCTTAGCTTTAAATCTAATTTTCGGAGTATCATTCCTAGCAGAGAATTCTGAGCTCTTCACAGCATTTGAAATAACCATTTTTTTTTCCCTTCAAAGGACATAAATTAAAAAAAAAAGGGTTTAAAAATCTCAGGATATTTTTACTCCCTGGATTGATAAAGCCAGGGAGTTGTGCACCATTCTTTCCTCGTCCACAAGTCTCCTTACCATTTCCAAGGTCTCTATTGCCCACAATTTTTATAAAGTCTTGTATAATTACTGAGATAATTATTTTTTTGATGTCAAAATTCCATTATAACCTTGAAACGTGCATTGCAAGTCTATTATGATATTAAAAAAAAAGAGATACATAGCAAGGCAAGAATGAAATTACGATGCACTTTGTAGGAACAATCAATATCTTTGAGTCAATCTCCCATTTACATTTTTGAAACTCTTTTCTCTGGGAAGCTTCAAGACAAGACTCCCATGGCAACAGAGACAAGGACCAGCTCACATTGCAGGCAATGCCAACCAAATTGCAATAAGAAAAGAACAGTGCTCGATTATTTATTTCCAAGTTATTTGAACGAGGCACCGTTAACCTCAACGGAAGAAAAAGCCCCTGTTTTTCTTCAGCCCAGCCATCGATCAAAACCTAAATTACATATTCTGTTAATTGCTCTCTGCATTCTCACAGGTTCAGTGGAGTGCAGTGGGAGAGGGCAATTCTTGCTGGGTTTGGAGGCGTTTTTCTGGTTTAAAACTGAGACAGGAAGTTTCGTTTCCTCCTGCTTAAATCCTGAATCCACTGAAACAGCAGAAGGAGGGTCAAAGAGTTTTCTGCCCTCAGCTTTGTTGGCCAAGGTTTGACCTGGGAGATGCATTTGTTTCATGACCTCCTCTGGGCTCTGGTACCCTGTGAGTGCCCAGGAACGTATCCAGAAAGCAGCAGCACTTCCCCAGATCTCATCCTGAATGGATTAAGGGAAATTCATTGGCAGCAAGAGCGTGAAGGAAGGACTGAGAGGACCTTGGCAGGTCCCTGGTTGCACCTCCAAGACGTGCCTGCCCTGCTGCAGCCAGGGCAGCTCCCAAGGGCTCCCAGGTGAATTCCCAGTGGGATTTTCTCTGATCTTGACACTGTTCTGGAGGTTCAGCAGCAGATCCAATGGCACTGAGTTATTATCACAACTAACAGAACACGAGCAGCCTGGTCTGGTGGAAGGTGTCCCTGCCCAGGGCAAGGGGGTGGAACAAGATGAACTTTGAGGTCCCTTCCATCCCCAACCATCCTGGGATTCTGTGGTGAGATTGCTTTGACTCAGTGTGTGGGACTGGCAGTGCTGGGTGCCTCTGACAGAGAGTTTTGGGGAAGAGCAAAGCGGTGCCAACAATGACATACCTCTAATAAAATGTTTCAGGGGTCTTTTCCTCACTGATCATTTCAGTTTGCAGTTTCAGGTTAAACAACTGGCAGGTTTTGGGGTTCTTAAAGCTGCTGCAGGAATGGGGGGACAAAGTCTGCCTGAACTCTCTCAGCCCCTTCGCTGGGTTCATGCCCAAATGAGCAGCTGAGAAACCAGACAGCACCTTCTGCTTGAGAACATGCCTATTCCTTTCAGTTCAGGGTCTGGATGGTGGGATTTGTTCCTTTTGGGTTACAAACCAAATACTCCCAAGCCTTCTGTTCACAGGGACTGTGGGTGACCGTAGGCAGAAAGAAACTCTGAGCCTTTCCTTGCTTGTCCCTGCCTAAATCCATTGACACAGAGTCACCCCTGAGTGTTAAAGGGGTGATGCCCAGAAGCTCCAGAGTTAGAAATCCAACTCATCGTGCCCAGCATCAGGAGGTCTCTGGACCATCAGTGTGAGAGCTGCCAGATCCTCACCACTCATGTGTTTCCCCACTGGATTTGGATTTTCCTGTGGTGGCTTTCACGGAGCTCATTCCTGAGGATTTCTTTGAGACATGTGAGGTGAAGGAGGTGGCACAGCTTTAGTGACAGTGCCATCATCTTGCATCCACTTTGTCTCCATCCTGCTTATTTTTAATCCTTCTTTCACTCCAGTATTCCTCCCTCCCTTTGTTTCTTGTTTACTTTTTAAATTATATCCTAAATAATTGCATCTGAGAACCCTACAAATGCTTTTTTTTTCCTTTACATTTTACCTCCTCAATAACATAACATTCCTTTTCTTACCTTTCTGGTAGAACTTTAAAAACCCCCACTGTCTGAGGCATTCACAGTCCCTGAGACTCTTACAAAGATAAAAACAACCAGAAGAGCAATTGCTACCTGCAGTTCCTTCCCTGCATGGGTCTCCTCTGCCCCAACTCTGCTCCTCCTCGTACCAATTGAATGAGAACTTGGAAAATCAGACTGAGCACACCTGGAGGAGGGAGAGCAAAGGCTCTACCAAGGCATGAACTCCCCAGTCAGCAGCAGGGGAGAGATTGTTGCTGTGACAAGAAGTTGCATAACTCTCATCTGTTGTGTGTGTTTTTCCCTGCTCCTTGGAGGTTTAGTTAGGGCACAGGGAGGGATATGTTGGGCAGAGAGCAGGAGGGATTAGTTTGGGAGCAGAACAAGGGCTGCCTGAAAAACAACCTTTCCATCCCATCAGGGACGTCACTGCTTGTCAGAGAAAATATGCAATGGGTTGGGTTGGAAAGGACCTCAAAGGCCATCTCATGCCACCCCTGCCATGGGCAGGGACACCTCCCACCAGCCCAGGGTGCTCCAAGCCCCGTCCAACCTGGCCTTGGACACTCCCAGGGATCCAGGGGCAGCCACAGCTTCTCTGCCCAACCTGTGCCAGGGCCTGCCCACCCTGCCAGCCACCAATTCCTTCCCAATATCCCATCCAGCCCTGCCCTCTGGCACTGGGAAGCCATTCCCTGTGTCCTGTCCCTCCATGCCTTGTCCCCAGTCCCTCTCCAGCTCTCCTGGAGCCCCTTTAGGCACTGCAAGGGGCTCTCAGGTGTCCCTGGATTCTTCTCTTCACCAGGTGAGCCCCCCCAGCTCTCCCAGCCTGTCCCAGAGCAGAGGGGCTCCAGCCCTTGGAGAACCTTCATGGTCTCCTCTGGAAGGCCACCACTGTGTTTGGACCCATTGCAAAGCTCTCAGATCCTCAGAAGTTTGAGACAAAAGCTCCTTGCAAAGAACTCCAGTCCTGGCTCTGGATCTCATTCACCATCTGCCTCTTACTTGAAACTTTCTTAAACAGAACAGCAAAGGGGGACCCAGCCCTGGAGGATCTGTCCCCCAGCGATGACACCCAAGGAGCTGAGCTGGGTTTGGAGATGATTTCTGCTGATGGGTATCACTGGCCACACAACTCTCACTCGTGTCACCCCAGTGCACTGATACCAGCGTGCTGCTACAGCTATTTTTTTCTTTTTCAAGTGGTTTGTAAGAAAAGGTTGCCATCAATATTTAAAATTAATATTTTTTTCATGAAAATTTAATTGTGATTTTAATCCAATCCGGTCAGGGATCTTCTGATAGTCCCACAAGTCAGCAGCAGCAGCCCAAGTGACCGATTTTTTCCTGCATTTTCTCTCCTTGTAACAGCTTTATCATTTAAAAATGTTTTGTTTAGGAAAACAGATTTACCTCGTGCCTGTCATCACCCCTTACATTATGCTCTTTATGTATAAACAAGGTGGACTTCAAAGAGCATATATCATTATTAATAAAAGAATATATCACTATTAATAAAAGAAATGGAAATAAAAACTCCACAAGCTGCTCTGGTAGCTGGGAAGGAATTCCCTGCACTTATGTCGTTCCAAGATGAGATGACTCTCCTGCAGGGACCTAAAACAACCCCCTATTATTGCACTTAGTGGATATATAATCTTCAAATAATGAGCACCAGGATGAAAACAAGTCGAGGGAGTATCCTGGAGCATTTTCCCCTCGTCTTGCTAAGGACAGCAGTTTTCCTTGATGAAGGGTTCGGGGCTCAGAGTCCCAATAAGCACTTAGCTGTGGAATTGAGTCCACAATCCCCTCCTTCTCCTCTCCCCTGAGCTAACTCTGCCTCACAATGAACCCGAGATATTGATGACTTCAAAGGAACTGCAAAAATGAAGTCACAAATCACGGTCTCCCAACACTCTTAAATATTCTGTGCCAGAAACGCCGTCGGAGGGGGGAGATTTTGAGTGCATAGGATTTTCCTACAAGGTGTAATGAAGCTTGCAGGGCCCTGTGCCCACTCTGCACAAAGCATGGCAGGGGCAAAGCCCTCTTTCTTGCCGGCTTTGGGAGCAGTTATCAGCTCAGCAGGAGATGCTGTGTTTAATTCATCACCCAGCTCTGCCATGGGCAACCGAGCAGAGTGACCCTGTGACTCAGGCAGCCCCAGGAGCCACAGGTCTGGGTGGTTTCCATGAAGGGCAGGGTGCCCTGGCACTGGGCAGTGCCCAAACATCAGGGGAAATGCCATTTCTGGGGGTGAACTGTCCACATGCTCATTGCCATGCGGTGGATACAGCCAGGAAGGAGCTGGCTGTTATCAGGAGCAGAAGTCCTTGATCAAAGGGCAAATACCTTTATATTTAGTGATTCCCTAATCATTCTCTTGAAAAGCTTTAGCCCCTGCATATATCTTTGGTGATGGGATATTTATTTAGCTGTCTGTATTGCTCTCTTCACATTAATGACATGCTAGTTTTCCTTCTGCTTAATTAAGACCATCTTCAAAGAGACCCTTTTATAAACAAATTAGGGCTCTCTGACTCAGGATTTAAAGTGGTGCACTGTTTGATCAATATAATTGATTGAATGAGATCTAAACCCATCTCGGGGATACTCTGTTTCTGTCTTGGCAGTTTTGTAATGCCTTGCTCAAGCAGAGGTTGAAGGGCAGGACAGTCTCAGGGCTCCTGCACCATTAGCTGGGCACTTTTAAATGAAAGGAAATACCCCTGGAAAACCTTCCAGTGGAGCCACTGCCTTTAAATAACTCTGTGTGAAAAGGAGGTGGCAAACTTGTCAAGATTTTAGAAAGATAAGGGGTGGTGGAGAAAATGATGCTGATGACAAGACAAATGCTTGTGTATTTTTGGCTTCTGTAAGATGCTGTTTGGCAGCTAAAAAGGAAATCACAGAACCCTCCATCCATCCACCCATCCATCCATCCATCCATCCATCCATCCATCCATCCATCCATCCACCCATTCAACCATCCACTCTTCCATCCATCCATCCATCCATCCATCCATCCATCCATCCATCCATCCATCCATCCTCCCTCCCTACCAGAACACCAAGTGGTGCACCAATTGAACTGGAAACAGCTTTAATTTGTCAAAACAACAGGAAATTCAGATGGAGCATGTGAAGATCTATGTAGATGCAGATCTACAGTAGGATAAGATGTTCTGTTAATTCATATTTCTTACATGGAATGCAGTCTTGGAGTCATCAGTCTCATTTGGGATGCTTTGATGTAGGACTTTTGAGGCTTGCCCTCATTAAATACCGTAGAGATTGAAGGAAATCAATGGATTCAGAGAGATTTTAAATATCTCCTCCAGAACAACTTCTTGCTTGGTGAAACCTGAACAGTTTATCTGTAGGTATGAACTTCCTCACCAGACAATCTCAATTTCTACATTTTCGTATGTTCATTTCATACAAATTTCTAATTAAAATGCCTAATTTCACTGCAAAGCCCACAGAAAAGTCATCCTAAAGAAGAAGCAGGAGAAAGGAGCAAAAATAAAGAGCCTGAAAAGTTACCAGATACACAGAAATGACATCTTTGTCTCACTAATTCAATACTGCCACCAAATCACTGACAGTAATTAACAATTTCATGATCTTGTCCACAGCTACCAATAAATTCAATATGCTGGAAAAAAATAGGCTTAAAACCCACTTACCATGTCTGGACATCTCTGGTCTCTGGTGTCTCTGTCTTTGCTCAAGGAAAATTAGAGTTTCTGGATATAATTCCTGCTTTCCACACATGTGGGTGTAAGGGAGGATTCTGGTTCAGGCTGAGCTGGGATCCATCTCTACCCCCCGACAACAATCACTTCAATATGCTATTGATAACATATATCTTTGGCCACTTCATTCAGTTCCCATTTATCTGTGCCAAGATATCCAGCTGATAATTGATCTCCAGCTTTGTTCTGCAGCATTAATTAAGTTTTAGAAGAGCTTACAGATCAATTTATTGGAGTTAATGCAAATCTGCCCCTCCGACAACACGGCTCAGATATTTATCACTCTGCTGTGATTCCCTTTTCATGCTTCGGCAATTCAGGTTTACATCTGGTTCAAGTTTTTCTAATCTAAAATAAACCAGCATGAAAAAGCATTTGATTTCTCATTTAGATTCGCGATAGCCTTTTATTACAAAGATAATACCCCTTGTCTGAATTTAAATGGTAGACTTGTCAGGTCACAAAATAACGAATAAAAACGTTGTCACTCCAGAGTTTTTGCAAGCAACCTGAATTTTATTTGTCTTTAAAAGCGAATTGGAGTCCTTTTCCACAGACAAGATAATGGAACATTATTTAAATAGCATTGACTTGCATGTGGTTTCAGCTGTGACTTAAAACTGGAACATTAAAGGGTCTTTAATGTATTTTAACCCATGGGGGCCAGACTCAAAGTAGTATTTAGGAACACTCTGCTGCTGCACTGGGCTGAATTGCTTTGCACAAGCTCACTTTGTCCCCAGCCCGTGCCTGTTGTTCGCCTCACATTGACACAACAAACTCATTTCCCAGGGATAAGAGATTTCCCAGCGATGAACTGGCAGCTGCCAGGCCAATCTGCCTCTCCTGGAAGCTCTGTGTACCCAGGCTCTGCATCAGGGCTTGTTTCAGGCAGTGATCAGGATCAATGGCTTTGCTCTGAAAGTATTGACTTCAAAGGCATTTAAAACCTGATGTGAAAAACTCCTCACCATCAGGACCTGACTTGACTTTGCTCCTGCAAAGCCCTTCAGGTGAGGACAGAGATAAAGCCAGCTTGGGCCAAGGAAAATCAGCTAGAGCAGCATCAGGTTTATAAGATGTTATTAAAGTGCACAAGAAGGCTGTTTTCAGGTGGATTTATCACAGAATCCTGGAATGGTTTGGGTGGGAAGGGACCTCAAAGTCCATCCAGTGCCACCCCTGCCATGGGCAGGGACACCTCCCACCAGCCCAGGTTGCTCCAAGCCCTGTCCAAACTGGCCTTGGACACTCCCAGGGATCCAGGGGCAGCCACAGCTTCTCTGCCCACCCTGTGCCAGGGCCTGCCCACCCTCCCAGCCACCAATTCCTTCCCAGTATCCCATCCATCCCTGTCCTCTGGCAGTGGGAAGCCATTCCCTGTGTCCTGTCCCTCCATGCCTTGTCCCCAGTCCCTCTCCAGCTCTCCTGGAGCCTCTTTGGGCACTCTCAGGTCTCCCTGGTTCCTTCCCTTCTCCAGGTTGAACAATGTCAACCCTCTCAGCCTGTCCTTGTAAGAGGATTCAGATCCTGCCCATGAATATCTACCTCACAGAGGTCCTTTTGTTCCATTTTTGAGTTCCAACAGAGCTCCCACTTGCTTTAATCGGGTGCTAAAAAAGTTACAACTCCACACCATCCCTCGATGTTCCCACAACTCCCTTTGCACAGTCACCGCTTTCCCAATTTTGTTTCAGGGCTTTTAAGCACATTTCAAGCTGAGCTGGCCACAATGACCTTTCAGCAGAGCAGGCAAAAATCCCGAGTGTGAGCTTTTCCCCGTATCTATCCCCCGTTTTCAGCCAGGGTTGCACATTTCCCAAGTGCTCAGTGCAATACTTTGCCAACAAATCTGCAGCACAGGGAAGAAAATGTTTGTCCATCTCCAATTTTTTGCTGGAGGCAGCTCGGATTGCCCTCCACCCAGAGCTGGTGTCATTTGATAGCAAGTGTTATAAACAGCTTTGTAAAACATGAGCTCTCCCTATTTTTCATTAGAGCGTTTTATGCACCTCGTGTTATGCCAGCGAGGTGTGATTTTTCACATAATTAACAGGGCAGGATGCTACTAATGAATCAGATGAGACACAAGCCAGTGGATCCCCCTTTATCAGGAGCAGGGAAAAAGGCTGTAAAAATGTTCCCAAAGGATTAAACCCCGGGGGTTTGCTTGGTGTGAGACAGCCTTGCCAAGCACTTGCTGTGAAACTGCAGCCAGAGCCAGCACTGCCATCACTGGAGGGAAGAGTTAAAGAGAGAAAGTCTTTTTGAAGAAACTGGAGAGGTTTTGCCACGTGGGTCTCGCCTTTCTCTGCCTCTACTTGACCTTTTCTGAACATTTCAGTGGGGGTTATTTTTACAGCTCACTCACCCAACCCCCCATGTAGATTCTGCACTGGATCGATTTGGTTCATTGTACGAAACGCTGACTGAAGAAATAGAATAAAACTCCACTCCCCTTATCTTTTTGCAGCTGCCATTGGTTCAGGAAGGTCAGAGGAAATGCCACAGCCCACCCTCCAAATGAGTGGTTGCTTGGGAACTGGAGCCGAATTTCCAGGTTGTTACATCCATCATGAGCTCCGTGGCTCTGAGGAAAGACTGGCAAGACCAGCAAAGTCAGGCTTTGCTCATCCATTTTGGGGTTTTCTTATTTGTGATAATTTTAGTGTGGATGTCAGGAGTTAACCCAAGGGGGGCTCTTTGATTGTCTGTGCAGATCAATTATCATGGAATCACAGAATGGTTTGGGCTGGAAAGGAACTTAATGATCTCATCCCACCCCATGCCATGGGCAGGGACACCTCCCACCAGCCCAGGGAGCTCCAAGCCCCATCCAACCTGCCCTTGGACCCTCCCAGGGATCCAGGGGCAGCCACAGCTTCTCTGCCCACCCTGTGCCAGGGCCTGCCCACCCTCCCAGCCAGGATTCCTTCCCAATATCCCATCTATCCCTGCCCTATGTCACTTTGAATCCGTTCCCCTTGTCCTGTCCCTCTGTGTCCTTGTCCCAAGTCTCTCTCCATCCTTCTTGTAGCTCCTTCAGGCATTCCAAGGCCACAGTGAGGTCACCCCAAAGCTTCTCCTCTCCAGGCTGGACAACCCCAGCTCTCCCAGCAGAGCTGCTCCATCCCATTGACCACCTTCATGGCTCTCCTTTGGACTGACTCCAACAAGTCCATGTCCTTGCTGTGCTGGGACCCCAGAGCTGGAGACAGCTCTGCACAGAAGGTCAATTCCAGAATGTACCATCACCTGCAAAGCTCCAGAATCAACGAGTCCTCTTTTAGCATTCAGCTTGGGGAGTGGGTGGGAAAATAGGCACATTATACAGCACTTTAATCTTTATGAATTAAGATGCAATTTGTATATCCCCCCCAAATTAGCTTAGCCATAGTGATGGCACAGATTCCCATTTCTGTATTTTATGGGGGGTTTTAGTATGCAGCTTTAAAAGTGGGAATAAGACAGCTAAAAGCAAATTAAAAAAAAAGCCCTTTAACATCCTCTGGCTGTAATATCTAAGGGGAAGGACCATCTTGGAAGCAATAAAGGGTTTCAACACGTCCTCTGCTTCTCCTCAGCTGCTCCCAAAGTGAGGGACAGACAGAAGGAAGAGCCCAAGCTACTCAGTCTTGAGCAAGTTTGGCATGAAAGGACATGTTATAGCAAAAGAATCAGCAAAGAGACCATCCTTGCCTTTTCCTAAATTGTGATTTTCCTTCTTGGAAAGGAGAACTTGGTTCCCTGCCCGTGGTGTTTAAATCCAAACCCTTCTGTGATTGATTCTGTGATTCTCGTTTTGCAATACAAAATATTCAGGGGTGCTTTTTGCATGGTCGATATAAAAAGTTGCTCTGTTCTTTAGCTTTTATTGACAATTTTCTCCCTCTGGAACAAAGGATTAATTTCCATTTTCCTATCACCAGACACGTTTTTACAGCTGTAGAAAAGAGGCACCACAGCATTAGTTTGGTGTGTGGTTACTCAATTATGGCCAGAAAAAGAAGCTATTTCAGAGATGTCTTTCAAACTAGGTCAGGACACAACAATAATAAGCAAGGAGTCTGTGAGTCCCTTTCCAAAAATTAGTGATATACCCTGATTTGAGGGAGGTTCTGGCTGTCTGAAGACCTCATTGGCTACAGCACTGAAATGAGAGGAATGTTAATTAAGAGTGTAAAACTAATTAACTTCAGCTGCCTGCTCTGGAGCTGGAGGTGCTGCTGACAGATGGGCAGCAGTTGTGATGCTAAAGGTGAGAGGGTTTAGGCTATTTTGTTCTCTATTTTGGGTTATTTAGGGGAGATTCATCCCCTGCTTTGCCCAGGACAGTCTGTTGATGAAGCCACCAAGTGGGATGCTGAGAGATTTAATAAGATACTGACTGAAGTTGGGGTTTTTTGTGGGGTTGATGTTTTTTCTTTCAAGCTTTGGAGTGTCACGGGGCATTTTAAGATCTCCCCAGATCTGAGCCTTGGTTTCTCTCTGCTTCAGTTCCCTGCCTGTAAAACAGACTCATCACATTTATTCATCTCACAGGAGCATTGTGTCAATGCATACATAAAAAGATTGTCAGATGTTCCTATATCATTTAACGAGGAAAATATGGGTACCTAAAATAAACATCTGAAAGCTTTGCTGTCCAGGGCAGAGAAACACAAAGGATATTTTTCCATGCCAGCAGCCAGCAAGTAATTTTGGGTGTGAGTAATCCTTCCCTTCAGAGACAAGCCCCAAACACAGCCACTGAGCTGTAGATTGAACTGGGAATGTGGAGTTATCAGGTGTCCTACCAAGTCAGGGGGCCCAGAAGCTGATGCTGCTCATTAATCCACAATCTGCCAGAAAACACATCAGAAAATAGCACGTCTGTTTAATTAGGGTTTTTTAAGCTGATTTCTTTCATGTCCATCCTTTCCCATTAATAATGGCCTTTAAAGGCATTATGGAGGCAGGCAGAGCAGGGATTAATTCCCCTGGGAATGGGGTTTGCTGGCATTGGGGTGGAGCTGCCAAGGCTCACGTGTGTTCCTAAAATCCTGTTCCTAAAAATGCCTGACTGGACTCAGGTTTTTCCTTTCCTCTCCTTGTGTTTTCCTTTTCTTTTCCTTTTGCTTTATGATGCAACCCTGTTCCCCAGCAGTGGTGGGTGTGCTCCCAGCTTTTCCAGCTAAATGCATCCCACACAGGCAAACCCCAGAGAATAATGAATAAAGCCTCAATTTATATACATCTGCATGCATGTCCTGATCTGATTTTTGAGCCAATAAGTGGTTTCCTTGACCTGATGATGATTTTTATGGAATTACTGCTCTCCCCTTACACTTCAGCTCCAGCTTTACTGCCAGTGGGGAAAGACAATGACCTTCCTCTCATCTGTTGGGCAGCACTGCAGGAAATCTCCAGCTGCATTTCTGCAAACTTAAGAGGAGAACTTTGTGTTGCCAACAATTTACTGAGGGTTTTTTTGGGAAATGTGTTGTCAGAACTTCAAGGTCCTGCAAGTCTGAGTGAGGCTTGATTAGGTTGGAAAGCCCTTTGCTGGAGGAGCTCATGAGGATTAGACCAATGACACCCTGATATTGTGGCTTTTAAGAGGCTCCTTTACTACAAAGCACCATTAAAATCCAACTTGTCTGGAAGCTCCAGCTTATTTTGAACATTTCTGCTCAATTCTCAGCAGCAGCCCAGCTTTTCAATATTCAAAAGACTTGTGGAAAAACCATTTACTCTTTTGCTCCCCTCCCCAGCTCCTCAGTTCCTTTCCAATCCCTCCTGGCCAGAATGAGACCAGGAATCAAGAGAAGAGCTCTCAGCTTGGGGATGTTTTGCAGCAAAACCCCTTCCTTACCTTGTCAAGTGAAATAATCACTGTGCTGTCAAGCAAATGACATCTCCTGTCTCAGCCCTGCAGCTGTTTGATTTAGCAGGGGGCTTGTGTAATGCACCAAATTCCCACTCTCAGCATCCACAGCATGGGCTGAGCCAAGGGGACCTTCCTCAGAGAGGTCAGTTTGGGGAGCTTTGGGAGTTTTCTGAGACAGTTTGCCCTTTTTTTCCTTCACCAAAAGGTCTTTTCTTTCCTTCACCAAAAGGTCTTTTCTTTCCTTCACCAAAAGGTCTTTTCTTTCCTTCACCAAGAGGTCTTTCCCCCCACCCCAGTCTTCCTTTAAACAGGAACAAGAAGGAAGTAAGAATAAATAACCTTGACTTTAAATAAGAGGAGGACTTTAAATAAGCCCTCAGATTTCCCTTGGATTTGCTTCTTTTGAAATAAATATCTACAAACCTTCACCTTTAAAGCAGAGCATCCCTTTCTTTTTGCTGCCAAATAGGTAAAAGGAGGGGTTTTGCACCAAAATAAAGCATACACATAATTTCAATCCCATTTATCAGCAAATGTTCTGTAGCAAGACATGCCTATATTGCTTTTTAGCTCTATCAGACAAGGTATTAGCAAGAACTGCCATTGCACAGGTACTTAGGAAAAGCTCCCAGATCCTCATGGCAGCATCTGACGAGTGGGGATTGGCAGTGCCAAATTGAGATATTTAAGGAGTCCTTTCCTTTCTTAAAATAGCCTTTCTGGGTGTCTTAAACTGACATAAGCACCCCAAATAATTTCTCTTCAAAGAGTTTGGCCACTCAAAGGGAATTTTTATCCCCCAGCACGAGTTCAATAACTCTGCAGCAGGTTCTGCACCAGAGGCAGGTCTTCTACCCTGGCCCCTTCACCCCACGATTCAAATGACTCGAAACCTTTAATTCTCTGCCATTGAGAAGGAAATTTATGACAAGCCTGAAGTCTAAAGAAAGGTCGCTTGTACATCACCGAGCAAGTCTGTCCCCAAAAAGGGCCCTGCTGCCTTTCAAAGAGACACAGAGAGGGCTTTGAACGCCTCTCATCTCTCCAGTACCAGCATCAATATGCAGCGAGGTTAATGCCTCACAAAGGAGTGGGAATCTGCATATTACATTTATCCAAAGATGTGTAAATGAGCCATATAGGAGCCCCCGACAATGCCTTGCATAATTTATGCCGTGTACAATAAAGAGCTGATCAGATTTCACGCATGTTTACTTTCTGAAAGATAACTGCCCGAGCGTTTGAACGAGCTGTGGAATACAAACAGGGTTCAAAGTAATGTGTTTATCTACCTGACATTTTAATCGGGGCAAACTTTCTTATTCGCATTGTTTTGACAAAGTGATTCCCCTTTGTGAGAATAATCTCTCCCAAACACAAGAGGACTTGCTTTGTTTCAGACATACAATATATCTGAGAGTTTATTAGATATGCAGCACTGAAACAAAAGGCCCACAGTTACAGCATTTATATTTCTGAGAGGGTTTGTTTTCCTTCTCGAACTTTGAAGGAGAGGGAAATTAATTAAAGCTGAAGTTTTAGAAAGACTGTTTCATAACTCAGTGGCAACGTGCGGAGCCTGGGGCTGCAATCTTGCTCTTGGAGCAAGGTCCTTGACAAGCCAGGTTGGACCCTTGTACATCCATTTCCCTCTCCACGGTGGCAAACAGCTCCTAACTGGAACCAGCTCACACTCACCCTCTCAGCCTGAGCATCAGCTAAAAGCAAAAACACAATTTGAACATTTTCTAGCTCGATTTCACCTCTCTGAGGCACCAGGGAGAGCATCTGAGGCTTCTGCCAGTGCCCAAACACCACCCTTTCAACAGACAGACATTTCCCCCCCCCAATCCTCAATTGACCCTTCTCTTTACCTTGTATTTCCACGTTGTTATGCCTTTGTTCCCCAGGTGCAGGTGAAGCTTCTCAGTTTTTTCCCCAAACCTTCCTTCTCACCCCATAAATTACTCCAGATCCCGTACACGAGGATGGTACCCGCTATTTCCTGAGCACAGCATTGCTGCAAGGCTCTTCCCTGCCATGGATGCATCCAAGTGTCCTGAATCCCTCCTGCTGGAGGGGATCCTGGTGCTGTCAGGAAGCTCAGCAGAGGAACAGAGCCCTCTTTGTTTTCAGCTCAGGTGCTGGAGGCTCTTTGGAGCTGCTGTTCCACTCACCCATTTCACCTCCCTGCCCGATTCCTTTCAGACTGTGGGATCAGGTGTTGGAGCCTGCTGGCTCTGAAGCTCCAGAGGGAGGTTTGGGTATGGACAGTGCCCTACCAAGTCCTTGGGAGCATTGGCTGGCCTGTGTTTCACCCCTTGCTTGTGGGGCTGCTCCTCTATCCCACGGATATCAGGTGTCTCCCACTGCTCGGGTTTCGATGGCTTTATATCACACTAAGATCCTCTGAAGCCAAGTGTCTAACTGCAAAGCAAGGAGCTGTGTTATTCAGCCTCAAAATTCTGCTTTTAAATAAGTCTGAAACATCTTCTGGAGAGCCCAAGGAGCACCAAAGGTTTGCAGAACTCTGCCAAAGCTTGGAGCAACCGGGGCTGGTGGAAGGGGGTTGGAACTAAATTATGTTTAAGGTCCCTTCCAACCCAAAGCATTCTGTGATTCTGTGATTAAACAAAGAAGGGTCAGAGGAAAAAAAAGAGGTGAAACTGGTTACTACTGTGCTGCTGAAGCTGGTTGGTGACACTGGTTCATTTAGATGAACAAGGATTTTGCTGCCTGCTGTAGGACACAAACTCTCCCCCAGAATCCAGTTCCAGGCAGGATTGTCCATGGCTTGTGGCCACTGGGGCTGCAGAGAAGAATTCACTGCAAAATCCAGGCAGATTCACTTAAGCAAATGAGATAAAAACAAACAGACATTGTTCAAAGTGCCTGTCAAAAAAAAATCTTAAAACCCCCTCAATTTAAAGCCAATCCTTCCACTGCAGACTCGAGTGAGTCAAGGTTTGCTGTCCCACCTTCCCTGGGTGGAACTGCCCTCCTTCAAACACAGCCAGCACCTCCTTCATATGGATCATCTCATTCTTCTGTTACAAGCCTTACACCCTTTTTATTCCCCCCAGGACACATGGGAATTAGGGTATAAGAAGCATTTCTAGGGGATAAGTAGCATTTCTAGGGGATAAGAAGCATTTCTAGGATATAAGTAGCATTTCTAGGGGATAAGTAGCACTTCTTCATATGTTCACAAATGCTCACAATGAAATGTGTTCACTTACTATGGTCATGTGGCTTGAAAAATGCCAATCACCCCTGTCAAACAGATCTGTGCTACAATAGGAATACGTCAGTAACTCTTCCTCTTTTTTTAAAAATTAGATTTAATTTTCTCTTCAGAGCGAGAGACTTCATGAGGAGGAGTAGAATGACCTGAGCTGGCAACCATAGAAACCATACAGAGATAATGCTGTCCCAGGAGACAAATTTATTTCTCGTGTGAATTTCGGTGGCCTGTTAAGGTTTGCAGCTTTCTCCTCCAGACTGGTTCAGTGGGAGAGCATCCTTCCTGGCTGTGTACACATTGGATCTTCTGGATTATGCACGAGAGAGTGCACTGAACATGTATTATATACATTAAAAACAACCCCCTGTCGGAGCAGCATCCCTGGAACACTTGCCTTTTCCCAAAACAAACTGCCACAACAGTGTTTTATTCCCCTGATTGCCTCAGTGTGAGTCATCAGAGGAGTTAAGTCAGAGAAAAACATTTGTGATAATACAATGAACCAGCAGAACAAGTTTTCCCACAATGAATGCATTCAGAAAAGGCCCTTGTGCTTACACACAGGATACTCGGGGTATACTCACAGTGAGCTGCAGGTGTGTGTCTTGAGCCAGGAACATCTTGGGCTCTTCCAGGATGCTCTCCATGCTAGAGCTGAAACTGGCCTGGGCAAACAAAATGTATGGATGAAAAAATACAACTTCAGGATGAATGGAGAAATACATTCATTCTGATCCATGAAATGAGTGGTGTTGGAGAAGCCCTGGGATGGCAGTGCTGGAACCACTCACGGGGCACGGTGGAGGAGGGAGGCTCAGCTGGGGTGCAGTGGGGTTTGGGGATTGTCAAAACTCTTCCTTCATAAATGTAATGCCTGTAGTGGCATTGTCCTTGTGTCTGTGAGGAATGGCACAGCCTGTCCCTGAGCTGCCCTCCCACTGAAGTTGGTGTCCTGATTTATTTCAGAAAGATGTCCAGGGAAAGGGAAGAGTTTTCCTGCCCCTTGGGAGCTGCTCCTGCTCTCCCACACTGAATCCCCAGGGCTGGCTGCTCCACGTGGCCCTTTCCCCTCCGTGCTGCTGGAAAGGCTTTGCCAGGAGCTGTGAAATGCAGCGTTTTGTTCTGCTCTAATTGTGTTCTGGAGCCTGGGCAGTGTTTCTGGGCTGTGCCCATATGTTCCCACTGTCTGAGGGAACCAGCCAGGGGCTAACGTTGGACAAGGAGCAGGGAAAGCACCTCAGAGCTAGGATTTGGTTTGGTGCTCAAATGAAGAGACATCCTGGGCTCTCAAATTGTGAGGGGCAATTGCAGCTTTGGGGCAGAGAGAAGGTTTGTTCATAGAAACCATTGTGGACCTCTCACCGAGTCAAATAAGCTCTGGGTGGGGCACAGAGAGGGATGGGGTCAGTGTTTCCTCTGCTCTTCATGGGACACACCTGGGAGTGTCCAAGGCCAGGTTGGATGGGGCTTGGAGCACCCTGGGCTGGTGGAAGGTGTCCCTGCCCATGGCAGGGCGTGGCACTGGATGGGCTTTGAGGTCCTTTCCAACCCAAACCACTCTGGGATTTTGGGATTCCATGACTCCCCCTGGATATCTGTGCTGCTCAGCATTGGTGGGGTGTCCATCCCGTGGTGGACAGGGGTGGCCAAGGGGCACCTTCTCTACCTGAACTGCACCAAAACAACCTGTGGACTTCCAAACCATTCCCTAACTCTCCCCACAAAAAAAAACCCAACACACTAAGTTATATTTTAGTATATAACCAATATATTTAAGCTCCAGTGCTTGGGGATTAATACAGTCTTGTGCTCTTGCAAAGCAATAGGCCTTGCAATATTTAATATGCATTTAAACATTCAAAAATGAATTATTTGAAAGAATAAAATAACTACAGGTGCTCTATTATTATTTTATATGTATCTATTTTATAACAATATTCACATTCACTGCTGTGGAAGATCTTCCACTGCGGGTGATGCAGCATTTCTGTGCTTACCTTTACTGGGCCACGTGGATCCAATAAAACATTAAATGTCAGGAAAATAGATTGCTCTGAATTCATGAACTGATAACTCAGTTCCATTTGAAATGCTGGTGACATGCAGTTTGTCACTCCTAGGTATGTCATGTGGCTTCGTATGGTTTGGATGTTATTTAGTGATTTAATTGCTGCATCAGCCAAAAGTCTCTTCCAGCCTCCCCAGACCTGCTGGGAAACAGCAATTCCTTGGGGTTTTTTCCAGGAATCATCATGTGAATCAGCACCTCCCAATATTGCGGGGCTCAAGGTGTGTGTTGGTCCCACAACCCAAGTGAGAGGGAAGGGACAGATGATAATTCCATGAGAGGCCATGGCCAAACTCCTCCTTGGCTTGGTGAATTCTGCCCATGACTGAAATCCTGGTGCATCCTCTTTGGAAAACTAATGGCTCCTTGTCAGATGAATGCCCCGTGAACAGGTCCAGTGTAAATGACTATCAGAAAATCAGAGGCTCTTCCTATTTTTCCTGCTGTTGTTTGAGTGTTACAGAACAAGAATCTTTCAAAACTTCTAATGCTTTCAGCGTTTTGAAAAGAAATGTGGAGATTTTATCCCCTGGAGAGGATCAGCCATAAACACTAAAACCACTGAGCACTCTAAAACAAAGAGATAAGAAGAGCTTTGCTCTGGCTGCTCTTGTGTGAAGCTTCAAGGGAATTCAGCAACAGTCATTACTATATTTAGGAGGTTTATTGTTTGACTTTTTGTCTGAAAATTCCTTCCTTCTGCATCTCTCACAAGGATCTTCCTTGAAAGATTCTGCAAATCACCGAAAATCTCAGGGAAAAAAAAATGCCCCACTTAGAAGGTCTGAAAAGAAGTTTTCTCTTCCTGAAACAATTTGGAGTGTCTTACAAATCCCAGGATGATGAAACGGCTCTGTGTTTGCCCTCGTTGGACAAAGGCAGCTCTGTCCCAGGGAAGGAGCCAGATGGGGTGGCAGGGAATGATTGTCCCCTTCCCAAAAGTAGGGTTGGGATCCCAGCTCGTGGTCCCTGGGAGAACAATTGCTGCAGGAATTCCCACCCAGCTGCTCTCGGCTGCTTTGGTTTGCTCTGAGTGAATATCGTGGCGTGGTGGCTTTGGATTTGGATCTGGGGGCTCCTGAAATGCAGTGGGAGGAGCTGAAAGAGGTGTTGGAGAATCCCAGGCACGAAACAACCTTGTTCAGCTCCCTGAGCTGTCCCATCAAAGCATCTCATTGAATCCCAGGACTGGCCACTGCCCTTCACATGATGAAATCAATGAAACCAGAAATGAACCCAATTTTAAGCCAGAAATTTGGCCACAAGATTATTTAGCTGCTCTAAGTGAATCCAAACTAATCTGTAAACCCACTAATTTTCAGGGCTTTCAATCACATTTTTGGTTCAACTAAAAGGAGGAGGAACTTTCTCACCACTCATGGATTTCATTTTGTAAACTGCTTTAACCATTGCTGCTCTGAGTGTATTTACAACAAAGGTGAGGCAGCTTTGGGTCTACAGACTCTTTCTTGCCCAGACTTGGCACAGTGAGACATTAAGTAAGGGTAGAAGACAGAATCCCACAATCTTCACTATTCCACCTCAAAAGAAAGAGAGAGAGTAGGTTTAGATCAGGTTTTGGGAAGGAATTGGTGGCTGGGAGGGTGGGCAGGCCCTGGCACAGGTTGGGCAGAGAAGCTGTGGCTGCCCCTGGATCCCTGGGAGTGTCCAAGGCCAGGTTGGACAGGGCTTGGAGCACCCTGGGCTGGTGGGAGGTGTCCCTGCCCATGGACATGGGACTGGGTGATCTTTGAGGTCCCTTCCATCCCAAACCATTCTATGACTATTCTATGAAAAGGAAGGAATCTTTATTTAAATTGCAGTCCTGCAACTAAACGTGGGAAACTGATGGAGCTGCCAGTGCAGAAACCAGGAGCAGAGTGAGGCCAAAGCAAAGCAGGAATTACAGCTGGGACCTGCTAATAGAATTAGAGATTCACTCACTAGGAATCCATCTCATCTCATTAAAAAATATACACATAAAGCCATTTGAAAATCTCTGCTCAAGCTCTGCCCAGGCTCTGCACCTTGGCCACTGTCAGTGATCTGAGAGACCTTTTAGTTGCCGTGTCATTTCATAAAGGGCTTCCCTCTGTGGCTGGAGACACTTAACTTACTGCAAGAGAGATTTAATTTAAAATTAATTCAGCCTTGTGTGTGGTAACATTAATCACGACGACTTTATTTGTTATAGAACAGGACAGGGTGATTAAATTCATTTTCATTTCATTGTAATGCAAAAATTGAAAGACCAACTTTGGGGATTGCTTTTATTTATGGTGCTGAAGGTTCTGAAATTATATGTCAAATATTTGGGTAAGAGGAGAAGGAACTCTGATACATCTGTCCATTGGGAATTTTATCTTGCCATATCATAGTCATTTTTGGTATGTTCTAACCATCACAAGGCTTTGTTTTAGTCATTGTCATGATAAGCTTATTCCTTTCTATGTCCATTTTAAGGGAAAGTCCACAGAATCCTGGAATGGTTTGGCTTGGAAGGGACCTTAAAGCTCATCCCATTCCACCCCTGCCATGGATAGGGACATGTCCCACCAGCCCAGGGTGCTCCAAATCCCACCCAGCCTGATGGATGAGGCTTTACTTGTGATGCCACAAGTAATTCCAAGGAAACCCTTTCTGTGCTTCACTGGCAATGTATAATTTTATAGTTTTTAAGCTTTAGTGCCCACATTTGCATGTACAATGGTCCTGTATATGAGATACAGCAGAACTGAGCTGACACATGGGTGTTCCTGACACCAAGAGAGGGAGATCCAGCTCTCTGCTGTTCTTCCCAAAATATTTAGATAAAGTACTGTGCAGCTGTCAGCATGTTTAAGAAATCCTTAAAACACTGATTCTTAAAACAGGCTCTCCACGTAACCTCTAAAGCAAAATAAGTTGTAAAGAGCAGCGAGGATGAAAAATGCCAGGAGTAAATAATGCTGAGCAGAATATGCTCCTGTGTGCTGGACTGCCTAAAGTGACTTGATTGATAGGACAAAAGCAAGTGTGAGACAAGATAATATAAAAGTAGAGCTTAACCCTATTAATCAGATTTAAAAAACAGCATGAAAAGCAGCACACATCCAGAGGCTGGAGGGAAAATATATAAAATGAGCTGGAGTTGGTCATCCTGGAAGGAAATTGGCTAGTAATGATGGGCAGATCCCAAAGATGGAATGACAATTCTTGCTGCTGATCACACACTGGCCCTTGGGGTAATAACCTATTTTCCATATGCAGAATAGCTGTGGCTGTCCCTGGATCCCTGGGAGTGTCCAAGGCCAGGCTGGATGGGCCTTGGAGCACCCTGGGCTGGTGGGAGGTGTCCCTGCCCATGGCAGGGGTGGGATGGGGTGAGCTTTAAGGTCCCTTCCAACCCAAACCATTCTGTGATTTTATGATTTAATGTGTGCTGTTTTACCAAGTTTTACTCTAAAATAGCATCTCTCAGGGTTACAATGCCCATGAGCATCATGTTTGGAAGCCAGTATGTCCAGCTGCAGTGAGACACAGACCTGAACTGTCCCACCTGGGGGCTCCTCTCCATTACTTGGCCAAAGTGCCCCTACTGAGAGATGGAAAATTGAAGGAACTGTTATTTGTAGAGTTTTACTCCATTACAGAGTCCAGACTTGGCCAAAACACCCAGGTCTTGTTCACATCCAGGGTCAATCCCTGCATGGGGCACCAGGGCTGGACCAGAAAGGTGTGAGCAGAAAGGCTGAGGAGCATCACAGGGCTCTGGGAGCCACAGCATCAACTCCTGGAGATTCCTCAAACCAAACAGGCTTCAATTCCTGTGTTTAGCAGCAAAGATAGCTGGACTTGTGTTCACTGGAGGGATTCCTCCATGGGCAGGGTTGAAATGCTGTGTTGCTCCAGCTCCTCGAGTCCCTGAGCCCTGGAGGGAAGAGGTTGGTTTGAAACCATCTTTGCCTTCAGGCATGGCTGTTTCTTGACTTTCCTTTGCTCTAGACCAAACCCCTCCTCTCCTCTGATTTCAGCTGTTTCCTAGAAACATGTCATGTCTCATGTTTTGGGAGATTAGCCTGTTTGCCAGCGTTCAGAACAGCACATACTTCTTTTATTGTGTGTTCTCTCAACTCAAACCAGTGGCTGCAACTCAGAGAAATAACTGGGTAAGTAGCTTGTGAGTTAATTTCAACCCCAGCATGTTCACATGTACCATTTTTTCCCAATCTCCTTTTATGCCTTGCCTGGAGTCTGAATTGATAAAAATTCATTGAAATGATGAATAAAATAGAATTAATTTTTCATCTCATGCATAGCTGGCATTTATGTCCCTTTGCCACAAGATACCTTTGAGGCTGAGTTTAATGTGATTTAATGAAGACACTCCCAGGGATGGAAAAACATTTGAAAACACGTTAGGCAGCCTTAAACAGAATTTCATTTGATGTCAAAATAGGCATGTTAGGAGGAAACCCCATGGGCAGCATCTTTGTTTGGGCCACACCAAGGATGCTTGTCATGGCTGTGTGTTCTCTGTGTCGTTTGAAATGAGACCTTTTTGGTCTTTCTCTGGTTGAGAAAATCTCATTCAAAGGAAAATAAACCAGCAGTTGACATCAGTGATAGAACACACTGGTGTCCCTGCATGTTGAGATCTGGGTTGGACTTGATGACCTGAGAGCTCCTTCCCAACCTTAATGGTTCCATGATCTGGTTAGAAGATATTTAAGCACCAAACAAATCAGTGATGATTATTTACATGCTGAAAAGAAAATCTAGACCAGAAGACAAAGCAAGGAAAACATTACAATTTTATTATCTGAAGGATCTCTCTCTGGCTTATTTTTTTCATTGCTCCTGAAGCATGAAGAGCACGAGAATAATGTGTGCACACAGTTGTGAAATGATAGCACACAAGTTGCTTAAGAGCATTGTCCTGAGCTCCACTGTTATTTAGAGAGAAATAAAATCTAACATAAACTTATGCATCGCATTAAACTTTGTTTTCGTTTGGATAACAGACCATGAAAGTATGGATTTATCAATATACAGCAAGATATACCTCACCAAAGCAGGTATGGATTTAGACATTAGGATCAATGGCCAGTCAAAGGGAAGATCAGTGTTTAAAGAGCATTTAAATGCCTGTATTATCTGAAAAATGGCAAGAAAAAAAAAGCAGCTAAAGGCTCAGGAAACGGGGAGAGCTTTGTGCCCATTATAACTGCAACATTTGCTGGAAGAGAATGAGGATACCTTGAAGCATGAAAGTAAAAGCACTTCTTCGGTAAACCAGAGGATCAAAACCTGCGAGTGCTTTTCATCTGTAACTAAATCCTGGCTTTATTATAGGATATTGTCCAAAGGAGAATTCTTACAGGGCTTTGAAAGCATTTCCCAGCCAGGGCCAAGGGTGCAGGGTTATGGCAGTTAAACCACACAACCACACACTGGTTTGGGGTGGGAGGGATGTCAAAGCCCACCCAGTGCCACCCCCTGCCATGGGCAGGGACACTTCCCACCAGCCCAGGGTGCTCCAAGCCCCGTCCAACCTGGCCTTGGACACTCCCAGGGATCCAGGGGCAGCCACAGCTTCTCTGCCCACCCTGTGCCAGGGCCTGCCCACCCTCCCAGGGAAGAATTTATCCCAATATCTAATCTAAATCTATTTTCATTCAGTGGGAAGCCATTCCCTGTGTCCTGTCCCTCCATCCCCTGTCCCCAGTCCCTCTCCAGCTCTCCTGGAGCCCCTTTGGGCACTGCAAGGGGCTCTCAGCTCTCCCCACTCCCCCACTCTCTTAGGTGGCTGAGTTGAGTTAAATCAGTGGAGTAGCATTCCAAGGTCATTTAATATGCGCAATGTATTATTCAAGAAATCACACAAAATTTCCTCTTTTTCCTACTAAAACCCCCTGTAATTAACTTAAACTGCTCCCTAACACACCTTTATCACTTTATAACTCGATTTTTATACTTGATTACTCATATATACTTGATATATACATATTGAAATACATTCATATATGTATATCTATATACATATACTTAAATAGTCAGTATTTAAGACCTGAATCAGAGAATAATAAATGAAGTAATAAAAAGTCAGAGGACCAAGGTTACCTACTGATCTGCTGGGGGTGAGTAAAGTAAGAGTATGGCACCAAACAGAGGAAAACATGAGTACACATCTCTATCCAGTGTTGTACCAGTTTCCCTCAGCATAATGTGCCTTCTGAGAAATTGATTGTTGAAGGAGATACGAGGAAAAATAATTCTCTATAAGAATATCCCATTCCATAACTTCCTTTGAAAATATTCCTTGCAGTAAGTACTTAAAATATTTGAGTAACAGACTGCCTTTGGAGCACACTTGGTTTTTATTGGTAATGCACTCACTGATTTCAGCAGGGCTTTGTGTGGCTTGAAAAGGGATTTGTGACCCCCCCCAAACAACAGGAGTACAATGATGTGCTAATCATTCTAGTCTGTAACTCTGACTGTATTCCAGTTGTCATTCCACCTCAGCACTGGGGTGCATTTTATACCCTACTAGGCAGGCTCCAGTTAACAAAGAATAATTCCTTTTCTGGGGAACTAATCACAGGTTTTAGCCTTTCTTAAGTGTCCAACCTGGATTTATTCACCATGCAGTGATTCCATTTCTTCTGTCAATAGGGATGTCACTCCTTAGCCATGCCCATCCCCAGTAGCAGCAGCAAAAGGGTTCCTGCCATGGAAATCACTTCTATTTTAGAAAATGTTGTGGGGTTTTTTTTTCCCCATGCTCTGCACAGAATTCTAAAAGCTCGTTATGGAAATGAAAAATTAACACACACTTAATTTGGTGCTTTTTGGAACAGAGCTCTCCCCACCAGGGACAGTGTGCAGCACACAGAGGAACATCAGCAGCTTTTTGGGACCCTTGCACAGAAATGGCACTTGGAGCTGGGGGATAAATCCCTTCTGGAGTGTCACTTGTATGCAAGTGCAATGGAAAAATATGGGATGAAACCAGGGATACAGAGCAGAGAGAACAGACCTGAACTGGTTCCTTGGAACTGGGCCTGAACTGGTTCCTTGGAACTGGCCTCAGAAAGTTGGAACATATTTACACACACAACATGCAATGTGGGATTTTTTTAGGTAGCACAAATTGTGTTTTGGTTTTAAAGTCCACCTGGTTATACACTGATTTTTCTTGGTATGTCAGCCACTTTGACTTTGCCTGCAGCATTTTCTTAATAACCTCTAATGATGATTGAATTTGACCTTTATTTAGTGCCGAAAATGGACTTACCTGCAATCCTCTTATTCTCCTTTCAGCATTCCTGGAGCTCCCATTCCTCTGTTGTGCCTCACCCAAGTACCCCTTCCCCAAAATGAGCACATGTGCTCGTCTCTCCATGAAGACACATTTTGGAGAGAAGAGAAGGAATTGAAGTTATCTGCATAAACTCAGTCTATGAGATGAGCTCCCAAAAGCCAGCCATGCATCCCAAATCTTCACGGGTCGTTTAATAATTAAGTGGATTCTAAAAAGCTGGTTGATGTTGTTTTTCAGCTCCAGAGCTTGTGCTTGTTTTAGGCACAGTTCAGCCTGTTTGTGTCTGCTGGAGCACAACCTGGAGCTTTCATTCTTGCAAAGAGAAACCATGGCATCAGGAAGGTTGGGATGGACCTCCAAGGGCAGCAGGTCCATCCAGGTGTGTTCTGGTCTTAAGAACAGAGTTGGGAAGGACCTGTCAGGATCATCCAGTCCAACCCCTGGCCCTGCACAGACAATCCCCCACCAATCCCACCCTGTCCCTCTCCTGTTGTTCAAACACTCCTGGAGCTCTGGCAGCTTGTTCAGTGCTCCCCACCCTCTGGGGGAAGGACCTTTTCCTTATTTAATTTATAGATTTATGTATTTACTAAAAAATTATTAACTAGAGTAAAAAGAGAATTGAAATTCAAGCGTATTTTTTTTCAATTTATTCTTTAAGTATGAATTCCTATTTGTTGCAAACCCCACAAACCATTAAACATGTTAAAGGAAAGAGAGCTCAGGCAGGATGATCAGCTGCTGAATTACATTTAAACCCCTTATTTTTGACCATAACCCACAGTTATGAGCAGCGTGGGCTTAATCTGAGCTCCGTGTACACATCCCTTGCAGAAAGGCTTCCCTTCTCTGTAATAAGCACTATTGTTGAAGACAAAAACGGCTAATCAGAGGTAGCTGAGGAAAAGATTTTGCCGTGGAAAAGCCCATTTCAGTGAGACCTTACCAGGTGAGAGAGGGGCAGAAAAAGCCCCATCCAAACCCAAAATCTCCATTTCTGCCCAAGTCACTGCTCCCTAATCAAGTCGCCTCTGTGTGGAAGGAATGACATCAATTCCCAGCTTCCCAATTTTCCAATGGAAGCACTGAAATCCTCCAAGTGCACAGGAGGGGAAGGCAATATGCAAAATGCTGTCACTGTGAGGAGTTCAGCAATCCAGCTGCAGGTCCTGGAACTGTCCCCTCCAACACAGGGACAGGGGGCAGGGTCAGTGGGCTCTGCCAGCCCAGGAGGGGTCCTGGGCTTTGCTTTGGGGTTCAGTGGGATTTATCAGAGGGGTTGGCTGTCCCTGCAGCTCTCCACTTGTCTGTGTTTGTCAGAGAATGGTTTGGGTGGGAAGGGACCTCAAAGCCCACCCAGTGCCACCCCTGCCATGGGCAGGGACACCTCCCACCAGCCCAGGGTGCTCCAAGCCCCGTCCAACCGGGCCTTGGATACTTCCAGGGATCCAGGGGCAGCCACAGCTCCTCTGCCCAACCTGTGCCAGGGCCTGCCCACCCTCCCAGGGAAGAATTTATCCCAATATCTAATCTAATCTAAATCTATTCTTTTTCAGTGGGAAGCCATTCCCTGTGTCCTGTCCCTCCATGCCTTGTCCCCAGTCCCTCTCCAGCTCTCCTGGAGCCCCTTTGGGCACTGCAAGGGGCTCTCTGGTCTCCCTGGCTCCTTCTCTCCTCCAGGTGACCCCCCCAGCTGTCCCAGCCTGTCCCCATGGCAGAGCAGAGGGGCTCCAGCCTTTCTGTGTCCTTCTCTGGACTCTCTCCAGCATCTCCACGCCCTTCCCATGCAGAGGACCCCAGAGCTGGATGCAGTTCTGCAGGAGGGCTCTCAGGAGAGCAGAGCAGGGCTGGAGAACCACCTCTCTGGAACTCTGAATATCCATGATGATAAACTTTGTAGGTCAAATAATTTACAATTTTAAGCACATTCTTGGGAGTTTTGCGAAAGGGGAGAAAATTTACAATTCTAAGCGTTCTGCATCCTATGAAACCTTAATGGTTTAATTTCTTTCTTATATATCTTTTATAAATTCTCCTTGGAGAAGGGCTCCTAGCCAGATTGCAACAAGATCCTGGGCTGTTCCTCTGCTCCTCAGCGTGACATTCCCAGCCTCACCTGTGCTTCCCATTGGTAACGACTGTGTTGGGAAAAGGGCTTGGAAATATCCAGTCCAAATAAATTGTGGAGTGCTGGGCAGGGCAAGATGTGGGACAGTGAAATGGGATTTGAAAGTGTCAGGCTTGATGTGGAATGAGTGTATTTTTTCAGGAGGTCGTGGCACAGCCATGGGTAAGGAATGATGGACTGTATTGTGAAGAATTCTCATCCCCTCCTGTAAATCAGTGTGGGAAGAAAAGCACCCCCCTCCTGGAGATCATCCCCTTCCCAGGAGCTGTTTACATAAGAAAAAGGCATCAGGAATGAAATTCCGGGGGAACTTCTTATTCCGAGGGGGATTTTTCTTCTAGTTTACTAAGCAGGAAGAACTATATTTGTACCAGGCACAAGTTACATAAAAGCTGGTGGAAAAGAAGAAGGGAAGGCTCCACAAGCCCCTAATTGAATCTCACACATAAGTGCACACTCACTGAACCTCAGGATCGTGGGTTCCTGCCCTGGATCTGCAGGAGGGGAGGGGGATGAGCCTGGTGTGGGAATTGCATGGCACATCCACACCCACGGGCACTCACAGAGTGGCAAACAAATCCTCTTCCACATTGCTCTGGCTCCCCTTTTTGTCTCTGCAATGTCCCTCTCAATTCTCGTGCCAGGTGGGAAACTCACCCCTGCTGTCCCTGTGAGATTTGGTGTTCCAGCACATTATTAGTTTCATGTTGCTTCTGAAATTGGACAATATGAGAGGAAAAAGGGGCTTACAAGAAGGCTGGAGAGGGACATGGGACAAGGCATGGAGGGACAGGACACAGGGAATGTTTCCCAGTGCCAGAAGGTGGGTTAGATGGGATATTGGGAAGGAATTGGTGGCTGGGAGGGTGGGCAGGCCCTGGCACAGGTTGGGCAGAGAAGGTGTGGCTGCCCCTGGATCCCTGGGAGTGTCCAAGGCCAGGTTGGACGGGGCTTGGAGCACCCTGGGCTGGTGGGAGGTGTCCCTGCCCATGGCAGGGGGGAGACTTGGGTGAGTTTTAAAGTCCTTTCCAACCCAAACCCGTCTGGGATTCCATGAAAATCACTGCATGGCCAATCACAGCTAATTTAATGGTTTGGGGCTTTTCTTCTGTATAGTGGGTTTTATGTGAAGCTCTGGAATATTCACTCCTAGGAGGAAAAAAGTGAAAAAAAAGTTTAGTTATTTAAATGCTTAATTTGGAGAGTGAGGAATACTCAGGTCTATCAACATGTTATTTGATTGTTGCAGACAATTGTGTATTTACCAGCTCATACAGGTGCTCATGTGTTACCCCAAAGCTCCCGTTGCTGGGTTTTACCACAATTCTCCCACTTCCAGCAGTCACCCCTCAGTTCTGCAGAGATTATTTGCACTGAGGTATTTTTAGGTCTGTAGTTTATATATTTTTCATCTTCTATTTGAATAGATATGTGAATAGTATGCAGTAGTACATACACAGAGAGTGTATATATATATATATAGTGTATATCTATATAAATACTACTACATACCATTCCTCTCCCAGGCATTTCCCTGAGCAGTCCAGGATCAAACCTTTACTCCCTGTGCCCAGGAAAAAAGCACAATATTGCCCATCAGGGCATTTGCAGGCAAAAATCCCATTAGGAGAAGTTTCTTTAAAACTGTGGTTATTTAAAACTTCACATCTGTAACTTTGTTCCACTTCTCCAAGTAATAAACCCAAAAAAGAGTACTTTAAAGTTCTCTCCTTCGACACCAGGGGAATAGAGAGGACACAGAGCAAAAGTTAGGAGCTTTCTTCTTTAGTGTCCCAGATAATGTACTTTCATATTGCTGACAGCTTTTTCCAAGGCTTTGCCTCCTTGTTTCTCAGGAATGGGCAAAGGGGAATCACAGACTGAGGAAGGGCTCCATCCTCATCTTCTCCTCCTCCCAGCTCTTCCTTTGTTCCCTGTCTCCTTGTGTAACATCCCCCCTGCAAAATGAGGCTGGGGCTTCAGGCTGCCTGGCTCTGCCACAACCATTAGGAGAAGCTCAGACAGCCTAAGGTATCTCATTTTATGAGAAGGACTAAAAGCTTCTTTTTTTGCTACATCCACAATCATTTTATTTTCTTGAGCACCAATTAAAGGTGAGAAGGCAGAGGGAAATTGCAAAGGGACATTAAAATGAGTTTTTGTTTCCCCCTGTGCAGCCAATATTGCAAGGCCTGGCTTTGGGGGACCCTTGCTGTTAGGTTTGGGAAGGAGAATGCTCATCCCACTTTGGGTTTGGCTGGGATAGAGACAATAATGCTGATAACGCAGCAATATTTGGGGTTTGCTCAGTTAACCCTAAATCAAGGAGCTTTCAGTGTGCCAGGGAGGAGCTTCACAAGGAGCTGGGCAGGAGCATGGCCAGGACAGCTGATCCGAGCTGGCCAAAGGATATTCCACACCTCAGGACATCGTTCCCAGTATGCAAACTGGGAGAAGTGGCTGGGAGTCCCCACCTGCTGCTGCTGGATGGGCTGGGCATCGATCAGTGAGTGCTGAGCAGCTTTTTTGGGATCACTGCTCCATCTTGCCTTTTATTCCCTTCTTCTTTTTTATTATGAACCCACAACCCTCTGTAAAACATCCCTGGTCACTTTGAGTGAAACATATAAATGTTATTTTAGCTCCTGTCCTTTAAAATAAACGTTTCAAGCCCTGCCATGTCAGTCAGACAGAGGAACAGGCAGAGTCCTTGCTCACACTTCAAAAGAACTGAAGCCTGATGACTTGATGGGGTTCATTAGAGATTCTGCAGCAATCTTATCATTCATATATCTTTCATTCAGCAGTTCCCCTCCCTGGAAACAGGAGGGGAAAAAAATCAAGCTATCTTAAGCACCAAGGTAGGGGGAAATGAATCTTTTATGAATCGCCCTCCGTATTTTCTAAGAAGTAAATTATTTCTTACATTTGGAGCTAAAATAAAAGTTGGGTGAGGGAGGGGAGTCGGTAAAACTTTGACATTTCTTCTGGAGTTCCTTTGCTGTATTTATCCTTGGACATTGCTGTGTTTGTCCTTGAACTATTGACTCAGCCCCAGATTTTAAGGGAATTCTTGGATGTTTCCAGCCTTGCCCCATCCAGCCAAAATATCCAATATTAGTCCCCATCCCCAGGTCAGGGAGCGTTTTTAAAACACTCCTGGAGCAAAGTGGGGAAAAGGTTCCATTTCCAGCATGTTTATCCATCAGGGCTGCACTGCCAGTCTTTTGAACTTGCTTTTTCTGAATTAATACCTTGTAATTTTACAGCTTTTCAGAAGAAAAACACACTTCATCTTGCACCCTTAAATCTGTATGCAAAAGAGAAGCTTTTTTCATGATGAAGGAAAGCAAGAATTGAAGGGACAACTGGAGATAAGGTCAATAGATTCCATACTAAAATATATGAATGCTACAGTGAGGAAAACAGAGATTTAATGTGTGATCTTGCCCATTGTTACACTTGGTTCACTGCTAATGTCAGGTTTGGCCAGGAGAAATGCAGCGTGGCTTTTGCAGGAGTTTTATTTGTAAGACCTTTCCTTAGTTACAAACTGCAGGATTAGACCCAATTTTGCATAGATTTGATTTGACAAGGTGTTTTGCTCTGAATTCGGGCTTAGAAGGAGACAACAATATACATGGAATAAATGTACAGTCTGAAACACAAACTGCTCCTGGTGTTTTATTACATGAGCTGCACCACTGGAGGAGAAAAGGGCTCCAAACTTCCCAAGGAGCCACTTTTAATGCAAGAGGAAAGGGTTCCATGAGCCAGCATGACTGCAAACTTCTCAGAAATGCTGATTGCATTCGGTGGAGAAGATCTGAGTTAGGCTTTTGATTAAAAAAAATAAAAAAAAAAACACAAAAAAAAAAACCAGAAGGGAGATTTTCCTCTCGTAATCCTTTCAAGTGAGGAGGAATCTTCACAATAAAAAAAAAATGAAAAAAAAGACACGTTGCTCTCCACGTGACACCCTCAAACATCTGCCATCTCCTGGGGGCTGGAGGAGAGAGAGAAAAGAAGCTCCTGAAATATAAAATCGCCCTGGAATCCATATTAATGAGTGCAGTTGTTTCCAGTGGGCTCCTCTGTACTCTTCACCCCGCGCTGCTGCTCAGGCTGCCCCTGGGCACTGTTCTCTCCTTGCAGGAGAAAATCAGCAGCCAGGGAATGTTGGGAGGCATTTGGGGTTTGCTGCAGCAGGGAAGGAGGTGATTCTGGGTTGGAGGGTGGCACAGGTTGGGCAGAGAAGCTGTGGCTGCCCCTGGATCCCTGGGAGTGTCCAAAGCCAGGTTGGACAGGGCTTGGAGCACCCTGGGCTGGTGGGAGGTGTCCCTGCCCGTGGTTAGGGGTGGAATTGGATGGGTTTTAAGGTCCCTCCCAACCCAAACCACTCTGTGGGTCTAAGATTATGGTTGGAGACTGTCCACCAACTCAGTCCACCCGTGGTGATGGAGACCCTCCTGCACAGGGGCCAAAAGAACAACGCCCTTTTCACTTTGGGATTCTTGTGTCAGGTTCATCCCTCAGACATTCCAGATGTCAGAAACTTCCAGGTATGGATGTGCTGTCTCGTTTTCTTGGCTGGGAGGCTGATTTTTCCCAGAGCTCACCTCTAGGGAAGCTCCTTGTCTCTGGAGATCCGAGCAAAGCCCGAGGGAAATTAAAAAGGAACTTCTCCTCATTTAATGTTATTTTGCTGAAATATTCACAGATGTGGAGCTGCGTGCCCTAAATAACACATCTATCATCCTGCTGTTGCTTGGATAAGGTTTGCCCTTAGGGACTCCCAGGAAATCTGTCTTAAAATTACCAAATCTACTGTCCCCTGAAGTGGTGCAGTGTGTGAGTTCCAAGGGAGGAAGGAACTTCAGCTTCCTTCTTCTTTTGCTTCAGTTTAGCCAGGGATAAGAAAGGTGCTTTGAAACTATTCACATTTAGGTTCCATTGAGGCTCTGTTCTTTCCCATTTGGGGCAAACCCACTCCTGGGATCATGGAATCATTAAGGTTGGAAAAGCCCACCAAGATCGAGTCCAACCATCAATGTGGCTTTGGAATCCCCCAGTGGTGTCCCACTTTCTGCACAGGATTGTTCAGACTCATTTTCACATCAACCAAAGCTGTGCATTCCCACAGGAGAACTTGACCCTTGCACAGGACCTGTATCCCAAAGGAGAAGCTCATCCCGTGGGAAAAGCAGAATAGAAGTGCCATAGCCTGGGAACCAAGAAATAAAACCCCTTTATCTCCCACATCTCATCAATAGATGACAAACACTCTGATCGTCTTCAACTGAAGGAAGAATGAAATCCTCTTTAATGTATAATCCTGTAAGTGGGAAGTCCAGATTTTGGAGGGTTTGGGGTGTGAGTTCAGGGGAAATGAGGCTGTACAAGGCAAAGCCACCATAAAATTGAAGAAATGCTGCCCCAGGTCGTTTTGCTTGGTTCAGGTAGCCAGCAAACCAGGGAGGAGGTGTTTTACTCATGTCTTAGGATAGCTCCCTCAACAGCCCCCCAAAATAATTGAAAGAAGGTGTTTGAAGATGCAATGGGGGCCTGAAGAGAACCTGCCTTGGAGTGACGACAAAACCACGAGTTATTTCTCAGGAAAATCAGCAGATCCCACCTCTGGAGAGTCCAGCCAGGACAGCAGTGAGTCCACCCTGCCCCTCTCCTTGCCCTGCCCCTTCAGCCTGCAGTTCCCTGTCCTGCTCCCCTTCACTGATGGCTGGATAAAGCCCCAGGTAAGTTTTATTTTGTGATTCAAATGAACAATACAAAGGCTTAGGCTGTAACGAGACAGATGTTGTTCTTTATGCCTCATAAACCCCAGATCTGGGGGCACAGCTGATCTGGGCTGTGGGAGAGCTCCTTCCCCACCGCCAAGAACAGCTTTGGGTAAACACATTTCATTGGAAAAAAAATTATCTTCTACCTATTTTGCCTTTCTGACTGTATAAATGAGCAAAGAACATATTCTCCCATGGCAGTAAAGGAAATGAACTGAAACAGGTAGAACAGAGAAGAATGTGTAAACCCAGTGCTGATCCAAAAAAAAATCATGGGGAAAGAATCCTAAAATTTTTGTGCCTTCCAATGAACCTTTTACTCAGAGCACTAACATATGTTTTGAAGATCCAGGAGGAATGAAGGCATCACACATAACACACAACCCTGTGAGAGAGGCTGGAGTGCTGCTGCCAAAAACAAGCCAGGTGGGATTTCCTGGCTCTGCCCAGTGTGAGTTGGGACAGCCTTGGATGTTGGGATGAGCTTGGAAATGTAAACTGGCTTTGAGGCTCCTTTCCTACCCATTCCTGCTCCTTGTTATCCCAGCTTTCCCCAGGTTTGGTTGAGTTCCACTGACTCTGACACCCAACCTAGGGATGAAGGCTGCAGGGATGTCTCCTGAATCCCTTCCTGACACATATTTGCCCAATAATGTCATAAAATAAGAGGACAAGGGACCAATTGTGCTGCTACATCTAGAGCAGGACAGCACCTGCTCGAAAAAGGCACCGAGGTGGGAAAGAGGAGGAAGAAAAGACAGAGAATTACGGGTGTCAGGGGGAGGAAGAGGATTTTCAGGCAATAACACAACTTAATCTTGCTGAAATTTGATAGGTTTGTGACTTAATTCTTAGGGAGAAGGACAAGGATGCTCCTCTCAAAGGGCAAAGGGAGGCAGTGCCACGACACAGCAAAAGCACAAGCGACAGTCCCAGTTTGGCTTTCAGAAGGGAAAAGGCAAAATAAGTTATACCAGAGAAATACTCTAAGCCACAATTAAAACAGTAGCAGAGAGTATAATGCAATTAAAACTATGCTTTCTTGGGCATTGTGACTGAAGCCATGTCTTGAAAAGCAAACTACTGAAAGACCAATCCCTAAATTTCTTTTACTTAGTGATTGATTTTTTTTTTCAGTGTTCAAAATGTATTTTTAATTTATTCAAATGTCAGAGAAACCACAGAAAATCCATCCACCGACCTGGATCTGTCCATTCCCACGCCTGAAATTACATTGTCGCTGATAAAAGATATAAAGCAATTTACTGTTTCTTGAACTTGGCCATATGTAATAGATGATTAATTATGTTAAAATGCATTAAATTCAAGCACCTTTTCATTCCCCCTCTAGGAAGGCTGTCTGTTATGTTGGTGATAGTACACAGAAAAAACTACAGAAGAATCCCTCTGGTAAAATCACCCTGAGGTTCCTTTCTTTCCAGCTGGAGTAGCTTTCTTTTGCTGAAATGAAAAAAAAATAGAATATAAAAAATTAGCAGTCATTTCCCATTCATTCACATGTGCTATGTGGGGATTTTAAAACCATTTATTTATTTCTTTAATTTATTGAAACAAGTTCACGTGGGTCTCTGCTGAAATATCAACCAAGGTGAACACAGACCTGTGAGGATGGAGATTTTAGGCTGTAGAACCAGAGCAGATGCCAACAGGAGCTCTTCCAGGTGCTGCCACTTCTTCCAGATGTGTCCCCTTGGACAGGACACTCCTTACCTGAAAAGGGTTGTGAATTCCTGATGGATGATGTGAGTGAGTTCTGTCTGCCATGGGATCCTTTAATCCCAATTTTAGGTGTTGAATGGGGCTTGGAGTGACCAGGTCTAGTTCAAGGTGCCCTGTCCATGGCAGGGGGTTGGAACTATGTGGTCTTTAAAGTCCATTTTACCCCAAATTGATGAAACTGCCTGTCAATATTTATTCTTTTCCTCCAAGGCAAGAGAGGAGAGCTGCAGATGGGTAAACTTGGTGGAATCCCTCTTTGAAATGGCAAGGAAAGCGAGGCAGGCAAGCATGCAAAATAGGTTCTTGGAACATCTGTGCATCAAATACATTTATACAAAGTGCTACAGTCAATCTTTTCCAGCTGAGTGTTCAGCAGCTCAAATAATCTCAAATATACAGGCAACAAGGGGAACGTGGCATTGTCAAAGGGAAGAAAATGCCAAACCTTACACACAAAAATTTCACCTCCAGGTGCTAAAAAATCACCAAAGCAGTGCCTGGAATGATGACACGAAGTGAACTGGCCCTACTGCCTCTTCCAGCACTTCAAATGGGTTAGGTTACTAATATTTAGTACCAACTAAATATTTCTTGCACCTCAGGATGATTTTGTACTCTGTGTGTTCATAGCCACGCTCAGGCTGGTGATGGATCTTGCTAATTATTGGCCTAAACGAGCCTCTCTGGCTTGGGGGCTCGATGTGCTCGGTGTCACCAGAGTAATGAAAAGCTGATAAGAATATCTCCACTGCTCTGCCCAGCAACTCCAGCTATATAGAGAGCAGGAGTGGCACTGGGAGCAGAGCCTGGAAGGGACTTGAGGAGTGAATCTCCCCATCCATGGTCATCAGGTCCTAGAAGTCTCTAAATTCAGCCAGGTCTCGTGGACCTTCCCGTAGCGTTGTAGCCGTGAAGATGGACGCTAATTGATGCATCTATAATTGTACCTAATTACTGACACTGAATTATTTAGCGTAGCAAGAGGGAGCATAAGCAGAAGTAATGGGATTAAATGAAGACAGGGAGAAATTAGGTTGAGTATAAGGGAAAATTCTCTGGCAATGAGATTCATTAGGATGGCTCCCGAGGGAAATGTTGGGCCCTGCTTTGCTGCAGACACTGAAAATGAAGTCGAGCCCATGTTCAGGAAATTACCTCGATCATTTGGTACGTCTCCTCCAATTTTTAAATTATTGAACTCCTCAGCAACTCAGCTGCTGCCCAAGTTTTGGCAGGCAGTTCAGGTGCCAGCCAGTCCCACCAGAGATGATTGCCCTCCAAGCACATCCGTGAGAGCAGAGCCTGCACTTATTCAAAGTGAGTTGTACTTCAACTTTTCTGCTTAACCTGTGGTTAAGCAGTGCTTAAACGCTCCCCAGGGTGGCTGTCAGGAGGCAGACAGTTATTTTCCCACTCTGAGATCATAATTATCTCCTGTTCTCCCCGCTAGAAATAAGCGATGGCAGGACATGAGGAGATAGGAAAACGCTCAATGGCTCCTCTTTCGTGTCCTTTTATCATTTGACCTAGGAGAAGTGAAGTGAAACAAGCTCCAGGAGGGACTGGGAGCACAGTGAGCCATATGCAGAGGCAACTTTTATCATGACATGATTAATGAGGTTTGAGAGCGCTGTGAGTGGCAGGAAAGCGAGGCAGTCTAAACCAGGGAGTGGAGACACATCCTGCTGCTTACCCTGGGGAATTCCACCCCAAGGCAGGCAGGGAAGTGTGACCCTTCACAACCTTATTCTCCAGAAATCCTCAGTATGATTCCTTTGGAATTGCCTTAAACCTTCAGTGTGACGACAGGAGCTCAGAAGGCAGAAAGAAACAGCTCGTGTGGCCACTGATGCTTGCTGGGACTATTTATCTTCATCTGTTTAGCAGACAACGGGTTTATTTTAGCCTTTCTCGCATTTAAATTGGACATAAACACCCTCAGCAGCAACTGCATGAGCTTTTTGGGGGGAGAGCTCAGCCAGCAGGGGCTCGGGGGGTTCCAGCTGCTCCCAGGCTGGAGAGGAGACAATGCCCACGCCAGGAACCATCTCACCCTTCACATGGGAGAGCAGGATGGTGCCAGAGGTCACAGCATCCCAGAAACGACACCGTGGAGTTAAACCATAACATCTTGCTCAGCTGAAAGTCAAGGAAAACTGTATTTTGGAAGGAAGTAGCAAATAAATAGGAAAGGAGGCACAGTGAAAACCCAACAGAACAGAGCTCATTGCTGGGAGAAGCTCGGAGAAAACCAAGGGAAACGTTTCCAGGTGTTCAATATTCACACAGCTATTGCTGCAGAATTAATAACACCCATTATTCTCTGCTCCTCTACATGGATGGCGTGGCAGCAAACAGAAGCAATCCTAAACCCTTTGGCATTGTTTTGCATCTCATAATATTTGCAAGGAAAGAAAGGAAAACATCTTAATTCTTGTCCCCATTGCATGAGTTAACCTTTCCTTCTGCCTCTCCATAAGCTGAGACAGAGCTGAGATAGGCTTGGGGAAATCTCCTGAATACCTCTGCATTTATGAAGACCAAGACTTTTCAGGGTGCAGAATGTGCTCCCAGACTTTAACTGCTCCAATCCTTACCCTGAACTGCTCCAGGTCAATTAGGAAGCTAATGTGAAGAGCCTTTTTTAAACCTTTATTGATGAACTCGAGCATGTGTCCGTGTAATTTATAGCGGCACACTCTCCCAATTAATCCCCAGCAACTCATTTGCAGCAGCACCACTGATGATGCAAAGCCCAGTGATCTATGACTGTTTCCAGAACTTATTCTTCATTTTACCTTGCACAGCACCGAGGGCCACGTTCCCCCTTTAACCAGTAACATCCTGTCCTTTCATTTAATTGCACTTCTGTGGGCTTGGACGTGCTCTCAGAGATGAGCTCTCACCACTGAGTGACTCTGCCTGTCATCTGCTGTGAACGTGGAGCTCTGAACTTCCATGCTCACATTCCCAACGGGCTGCACTGGGAAAGATGAGAGGAACATAAAAATCTTCAAAGATACCCGCTTGAAACTCTCCCAAACTCGCATCTTTCCCTTTCTTGCCCATCTCCTCTGGCTCCTTTGGTGTAACTCTGTGTTAAGGTTTTAATTTCCACTTCAATTCTCTTTCCCTCACATGTAATGGAAGCCAAGAGTGGTTTTCTGGTGGTCAAGGGGGAAAAATCCAAGCCAAAAGCAAGTACAAAGCCAATACATCACACAGAGCAACCTCCATGGCATGGCAGTGACAGGTTGGCACCTTCCAAAAATCCCTCAGATCTTTGATCCACAGTCCCAGCGCTCTTCAGATCACGTGGGCAGGATGGAATTCAACCAAACTCGGGCTCCTGCAGCTTTGACTTGTGTTTTTATTTCCCAGCCTGGCCTGGAAAAGTGAGGGACAATATTTTATGGCACTGGTTTCCATCACTGAGTGGGTACCGTTTGAGGCTAAAGAAGTCATTAGCAGGATTCCCACTGGCTTCCCAGTGCCAGAGGGTGGCTGGGTGGGATATTGGGACGGAATTGGTGGCTGGGAGGGTGGGCAGGCCCTGGCACAGGTTGGGCAGAGAAGCTGTGGCTGCCCCTGGATCCCTGGGAGTGTCCAAGGCCAGGTTGGACAGGGCTTGGAGCACCCTGGGCTGGTGGGAGGTGTCCCTGCCCATGGCAGGGGTGGCACTGGGTGGGGTTTGGGGGCCCTTTCAACCCAAACCATTCTGGGACTCCATGAAATTATGGGGGTAATGATAATAGAAGCTTTTTTAAAGAGCTGCTTTATGGATCTGTGGGAAATCACTGGGGGAGATTCCCCTTTGGTTTCTCAGCTCTACTGAAGTTTATGAAATAGACTCAATAAAATGCATCTTTCCTTGTGACCTCCAAAAGAAGCTTTGAGATCAGGTTTGAGATTAATTACAGAATTAGAGCAACAGCAATCAAAGGCTGTAAATCCTTCCTTATTTGCCCAGATGTTAAGAACAGTGATCAAATCCTGAGAGCTACAAACCCCTCTGTGACTTCACCTGCCTTTGTTCCTACAATATTCTGAATAAACAGTATCAAAGCTTGCAGAGTGTGATGTCATTCTGTGTCATACCTGCAGTGTGTGGGAGGCAAACGAGGCAAACTTGCTGCTTGGAGAATGCAAAGCCCCAAAACTCCCCTGGTAACAAAGGGATTTATTTTTCCCTAACTCAGAACGTCCCAAAAGGGCACCGTAATATTATGCAGTTACTCCCAATAAATATTTACGAGTCATTTAAAGAGGCTCTTGGAAACTAGGAGTAATTATACCTGGAAAGAAGACAGCCAGGAGTTGAGAGAGTTAATTTCCTACAGCTGATTGCTAAAACTGGCTTTATTTTGATATCAGTCCGTGCAGGATCGTGCTTTTTAATCACACCATTTTCTCCTAGAAACCAGGGAATGTGCTGGGATCCCACCAGAGAGAACTGATGCAATTTGGGAAACCTTCAATATTTCAAACCCAAGGAAAGAGAGGCAAAAGGGGGTTGTGTGGTCCCCACATCCCTGGGGACAACCAGCACCGTCCCAGTGGCCCCACAGCAAGCTGCGATGCTCACATGCCAGAGGGATTTTTTTGGGCATCAGAAGAACATTTGGAGTCCTGAGATGGAACCCAAAGAATGTATTTATTTCTCATTCTGAGTTCAAAATTGAACCAGCTGTTATTGGCCTCCAATAATTTCCTAAACATGAAAGATGGGTGAGGGAAGATAAAAGAGCTCTTGCAAAGTTACAGTCTCCAAATAAAAGAATGTGCTTAACCACCATTTTCCAGCACACCAGTAGGTCTCTGCTTTGAAGGATCTGTTTAATTATCTTCTTTGTTTCAGCCCTTGAGGGTGTCAATTCCAGCACATTTTAGGGAAGAGCACTCCTAGAAAATCAAAAACTTCTGCCAAAGAGTCGATTTCGCTCGTATTTCTAATTTACAGCAACGTGACTTTCAAAATTGTGTTTATTGTGGTTTGGTTGCCACCACAACATCCATCCTGAGGGCTGATGGAGAAGGGTGGAAAACATCTCCTCCAGGAGCATTATTGGGATTCCAGCTCTGTATGGAGCAGAGCAGGGCAAGCACCCCGTCAGCAATTAAGGAATAATGAATTTAACAGAATAATGGATATTGATCAAGGCCATTTCTTTCTGATAAAACGAGGAGAGTCAGCAAAAGGCTGAGATGTTCAGAGTAATTACAGCCTAAGCCATCCAGTGAGACAAAGTCAGAGCAGTCACCTGAGCTAGCAAAGCCACCCAGGAGAAGGGCAGGGGAGAAGGAAGCTCAGTTTAACCCAAATCAGAGTTTTTCATGGCAAAGGTGGCTCATTGTGCCCTCCCTCCTTCCCCTCTCTGGGGGTCACACTGCTCCCCACCGAGGGGGGGACATTGGGTTTCCTGTCCTTCAGCACTTGTTTAAAAATAAACCAAGGAAAAACAGATAAATTAAGGGTGGAACCTTCAGGGCAGGTTTGCTGTCAAGATTTTGGGACAATGACCCGGAGCCAAGGGAGTTAAAGAGGTCACTGCAACTGGAGCCCCCTCTGCCCTGGAGGGGATGGAAGAGAAGGCAAAGATTGAGTGATGGGAGTGGGAATTGCTGATCTCAGTCAGAGGGACAGGGAGGGCAGGGAGTGCTGGGGGAAGGAGGGAGCTCGGACCAGGAGGAGAGAAAAAGGAGGGGAACGCTGAGGTTGTGGTTCCTCTGAGCCTGGTGTGCCCCTGGGCTCTGTCCCTTCACTCATCTCATATTCAACCATATCCCATATTCCTGAGTAAAGGAGAGAATATTCCTTGCAATGTTTTCTTTTATAACCTCATTTATTGCCCAGAGAAGCTGTGGCTGCCCCTGGATCCCTGGGAGTGTCCAAGGCCAGGTTGGACAGGGCTTGGAGCACCCTGGGCTGGTGGGAGGTGTCCCTGCCCATGGCAGGGGTGGAATTGGATGTTCTTTAAGGTCCCTTCCAACCCAAACCATTCCATGATTTCATAATCCTATGAAAATCCCGAATAAAATATTCTGGAGATTGTTAGCCAATATTTTTGCTGGTTTCATTAAAACTTATCAGATACATAAACCCCCGTGTTTTATAATGAAAAAATATTTTCCACATTAGCACATGGTCTTATTTTACACATAGAAGGACATAAAAGCTGCAAGTTTGAAAGGATTAAAGGAGAATAATTCTAAAGAAGCAGCATTTATTGCACCTGGCTGCAATAAAATGACACGTTAAATTGCACAGTATTTTAATCTTCTGCACACTCAAATCCTTTAAACTTATTTTTGACCCCTTCTGTGGCCCCTGATAGAGGAGTTNAAAAATATTTTCCACATTAGCACAAGGTCTTATTTTACATATAGAAGGACACGTGCACGTGTTTATTGCACGTGGCTGCAATAAAATGACATTAAATTACACAATATTTTAATCTTCTGCACATTTTTATCCTTTAAACTTATTTTGGAACTCTTCTGTGGCCCCTAAGAGAGGAATCAAAATAGAGAGAAGCTTCCAAATGGGAAAGCTCTTGAAGAGTGGGGAACCTGGAGAGGAGATGTCCATAAAGTGGAGCTTCCTTCACTGAACAACTCCCTTAAGTTGGTCCTTGTCTTTCCTCCCAAAGATCCTGCCCCTGGAGCCTCCAGGGGTGAGGATCCTCCTGCTACCTTATACCCAGGGAAATCTCCCTGCAGAACCAATTCCAGCAGGAAACCCCTGGGAAGGTGCCCAAGACAGGGAAGTTTTTCAGCTGCTGGTAAAAGTTTTTCATTTTAGAACTGCACCAGCCACCCAAGGTCTGGTTGCTGAAATCACACTGCTGGTTCTTGCCAGCCCCTGTCATTCCTTCGCAGCCATAGGAAAGGGATGCTCCAGAAACTCCACTTTTATTCCCCAAAGGTCCCTTTTTGTATGTGGGCAGTAGCAATCTTTGCCTTTCAAATGAATACTTGTGATATCTTTGAAGTGGCAGCTAATTTGCTGCAGCTTCTTTACGAGGCGTTTTTGGATGTGCTCGCTGGTGGTTCGAGTCCTCGTGGGATAAAGAGACATTAGGAGAAATATTAAAAGGAAAAAGAAGAATACTTTTAAGATGAAATAAGCTGAGCGAGGCAAAGAATCAGCCCGTTATCCTTGGAAAGAATCAAGATGTTTTTTCAAACATCTAATCCCCTGTACTTCCTTGAGAAAGATGTTAAGGCTCAAACAAAGAATTGTGATTGTGGCACCAGAAAAAGCAAAAAAATCCCCTATTTTGCTGGTAGGCACCTTGTGGCTCTTTGAGGTTAATAAGGACCCTGCAACAATTTATCTGCATTACACTTATGCATATTCATAAAGATATGCTGAGCAGATAACACAGCAAATTATTTAATTGAAAAATCAGCCAGTGTGAATATTTTTTCCTGTGAATCACGGAAATGCGACAAGATCTGTTAATTAACATAATCTCATTTATTTGACATTATTCTTGTCACTTAATGTAATCTTCAGACAAAGAGTGCAAAATGGAAATCACCCAGAAAAGCAAAGGGAAAAGGATAAATGGAAGAAAGGAGAAAAGGAGAGGATGCCCCTGGAAAATGTAGAAGGATATGGGTTACAATAACCACTAATATGGAAAAAGAAATAGAATGAATAAGGAAAAGAAATCAAAGAGAAGGCAGAGATAAAGAAAAGAGAAAATGGGGAGGGAAAAGCCCAGAACATTCAGAAAGTGCTTGGAACTTGTAAGAGCAAGGGCAGTGCTGAGGAGATGATTTTGGGGACCAGATCTGGCCCTAACCATGAGAAACCAATTCCATTTTCACTGCCTTCCTCTGGGCTGCTCTGACATCCCCTGTGGGTTTAATTCTGCTGATTAAAAATGGTGATTAGGGCAATTTGAGGAGTGGAAGAGCCCAGCCAATATCAGCTGGGACCAAAGAGAATGACCTTCTCTCTGTGCCACTGGTTTTGGGCTTCACTTCCAGTCTTGCCCAGGGAGCAAAAGGGGTGGTGACTGCAGAGCCTTTCCTGGGGGGAAGGAGCTTTCCTGAAAAGAAATGGCATTGGGATGGTGTAGAAACAAAAATACTGTTTCTGGTCCTCAGAAATCACTGAGCAATTCCAGCTCCTCCCCATCCAAACTGGGATGCTGCATCCCTACCAAAAAGGAAATAATGCAATCTATCAAATGCCCCGGGCTGAAAAGTCATTTAGTCCCAAATTACTGCTGTTCCTCTGACCACAGATATTTAAATGGGAGATAAATTCTTATAAAGTCAGTCGTTAATAGACACTATTAACTAAAATTTATATGAGTAGTTGTAGATATGTGTGAGGACTGATAAAAATAAAGAAGAAAAGCCTAATTGGAAAATGGAGATTAATTTCATGAGAAAGAACATAATGATGTATCTTGTTTGGCATCTCCAAATAACTGGACTTTACAGCCAAATAGTTTGGAATTAATGGAAAGAAATCCCTGGAATTCAGTGGGGATACAGAGAGGGAAAATGGAAAGAAATCCCTGGAATTCAGTGGGGATACAGAGAGAGAAAATGGAAAGAAATCCCTGGAATTCAGTGGGGATACAGATGGAGAAAATGGAAAGAAATCCTCAGAATTCAGTGGGGATACAGATACAGAAAATGGAATGAAATCCCTGGAATTCGGTGGGGATACAGATGGAGAAAATGGACAGAAATCCCTGGAATTCAGTGGGGATACAGAGAGAGAAAATGGAAAGAAATCCTTAGAATTCAGTGGGGATACAGAGAGAGAAAATGGACAGAAATCCCTGGAATTCAGTGGGGATACAGAGAGGGAAAATGGAAAGAAATCCTTAGAATTCAGTGGGGATACAGAGAGAGAAAATGGACAGAAATCCCTGGAATTCAGTGGGGATACAGAGAGAGAACATGGAATGAAATCCCTGGAATTCAGTGGGGATATAGATTGAGAACTCCATTTGGCAGTGCCTTTGGAAGGAGGGAGGGAGAAAGGAATGGATGGATGGATATGTTTCCAAACACCATGAGAAAGTTAAGTCTCAAAACCCCCAAAGTTGAAGTAAAAACTCCTAAAGACAAATGCACTCCAATCCCTGCCCCAGAGCCTGGCAAAGAGACTGCACCGAAAGCACTAAACGGCCCTGACTCCTCTGATTTATTTTCCAAATCCTTGTTAGCACAACTGATCAGTATTTGTAATTTTTCAGGGCTCTTTATTACCATACAATGTTCTTTTCGAATCCACCCGAGCGACGTGCACCAAACAAAGTGTGAGAGCTTTATGGCTGCTCCCTGCAAAGTGCCATCTATCATTGAGGCTGAAGAGAAATGGCTCAAAGAGCCATATCACAACCAACAGGCAGAGGGAAAAGAAAGAATTATTTCTTTATTTTGTTATTTTCCCGAGTAGAGGGGAAAAAAAACCAAACCCAGGAGGAATTGCTGACAGTATTTGCTCCGTCAATGACAAAATTCTCATAAAAGCAAACGGGAACCCACAGGATAAACTACAGGGCTTTTTATTTTGCACTATTTCCACTCCATTTAAATAGACTCTTGTAAATGGACGTTCTATTTTTACCAGATTAAAAACTAATTTCGACAAGGACTGCTTGGAAACTGCTTTCAGTGTCCCAGTGTTAAGTCCTTGTACTTTCTTTATTTTATGACTATGACTACTGTTCACATTTTACATCCTCCCTGCGAGACCCCCCCATACGAAATAGGATTAAAGGCTGAACTTTGGGAAGTCTGCTGTTCCAACAGAGCCTTCTCCAGCACCAGAACCATCTCAGGGCCTCCTTTCATCACCCAACGGGAACAGCAGGGCTTTTATAGAGATGGAAAAGCTTATTTTTAGCAAATTAGCCAAGTGTCCACTTTTCAGGTTCATCACTCAGCGCCGTGACAATGCATTGCTCAGCGCTGCTGCCTGACTGAGCTGGAAATAAAACTCAGGGATGCTGCCTCATCAGAGGCCCTTCTGCTCTTTGATTACTGAATATTGAGGAGTTTTTTTTTGGAGTGCTATGAGTGGCAACATCCACCCATGTTGGGGCAGGTGGAGCTGGGTCCATGGGAATCAGCCCCCCAAATCCAGTGCTTATTGCAGTGAAAAACATGAGCTGGGCTGATTGAAATATTCTGCCCAAATAAAACATTCTCAGGTAAAAAGCTTTTTCCTCCCTGGTGGATGCTGGTGGAAAGAATCCCTGAATAACCCTTCAAGGACCATGTGGTCCAGCCTTTCTTGGCCAAAGCCTGGAAAAGGTTTTCCTACGGGAAGAAAAATGATCTTTCTTTCCTAAAAAGGCTTCCCCTGGTTTCTAAAGTTTGGCCAGTTTGACAATGCTTACTGAGGGATGTATTTTGCACGGTAGAGGTGGTGTCTAGTCTACTTTGAGACCTCAAGTGTCCCACCCTGCACTACAGAAGGGGAGAATGACAGAGCTGGAGTTTGCAAGAAGGACACAAAAATGTGGGGAGGAACCAAAATGGAATTTATCTAAATTTATTAGTAGGCAAACTGGGGCTGAGGTGCCCAAACTGGCAGGTTTTAGGACCTGCCCAGACCTCCAGGAGCTGCAGGAGCTCCCTGTTGAGGGCAGGTGTCCGAGGCAATTTTATTCCCTAGAGAAAGTTGGGTTGACCCATTCTACCTGTGTGTATTTCAAAACGAGCTGTGCTTTCCTCCTCGTCCTTTCCTGATCATTCAGGGAGACCAGAGGAAAGCACAGGTTAAATATTTACCACGTGAATTATTTCAGGCAAGGAGTTACCTCCCAGCCCAACTGTGCTGACAGGGATGGTGAGAAAGGTCCTGACCCTTCCTCTCCAATCAAAACTGCTGCCAGAAAGGCCAGTAAATTCCCCCTGCGCAGAATTCAGGCTCTACAATCCACACCCCACACTGGATGCAGTATTTTTTGACTCCATTCCAAGGGATGGAGTGTTTGGATAAACATTCCCAGCTTTCTGAGCTCTTGCTCCATTTGCACCTCTTTATATATTCCAGAGGGCTGACTTGGGGCTTTCACATCCCATCTCGCTCATCAAACCACGCTGTGTTTGCAGAGCCAAACTCTGCACCTGTGGAATGGTTTGCAGGGAAGAATAAGGGGAAAACTGGGGCCACAACCCCAAATTGCAATACTTTACTCTCCCTTTTTAGGGCTCTAACTAAACACAGAAGGTGAGATTGGGAAACAGGCCAATTATTGTTTTCACCCCAGCCTGTTGCTGCCTTGATATGAAATCCAAGCTCGTGTTTTCCTCAGGTTTATCCTCAATTGCTCAGCTGACACACAGAGGTTTAAATTTAAATTTATTTCTCTTGTAGCCTTACAGCTCTTCTAGCAAGGAAATGTTCTTCTCCATTGTGGTTTAGTGATGCATTTGGCAGTGCTGGGTTAATGGTTGCACTTGGTGACCTCAGAGGTCTTCTGCAGCCTAAATGATTCTCTAATTCCAGTCAGCAGGGACGTGGCTGGTGAGAAATATCTGTGGGCTGCAGGTTCCAAGGGCTCTGCCACGAGCCAGTGTCATGGTTTAATTTGTATTTTCATGGGTGACCTGTGGGGAAAGAGATTTTCAAGGTGACAACCTGGCCCAGGAGGTGATGTTGGGCACCAAAGTCTGTCTGCAAGTGTTTCTAAAGCAGAGAAATATGTTCTTACTGAGCAAAGCCCCACGTGTAAAGCAGATGTGCTCAGAGCCAAGCTGTACAGGAATTAGGGCAGGAATATTTGGGGCATTCCTTGGATCCTTCAGCACAGCCTGGGGGTTGGATGGTTTGGGCAAGGCTCTCTTCCTTGGGGTGCAGCAGAACCCCAAGAAGGACCTATGTGGCTCATTTCACTCCCATGTCCATCAGCCCTCCTTGGCACATCCTTCAGCCAATTACCCGGGTTGCTAATTGGGTCCCTGTGTAATGCACTTGGAGTCGTTTGTCAAACACAACCCTGAGAGGCGCCGTGTCAAAGGCTTTAGTGAATTCTTGATGCTTTCATGCCCTTCCTTCCCTTCTGCCACCTAGTTAGGATTTCATTAAAAGGGGAATCATCTCGGCTTGGCATGATTTGCTCTTTCCATCCCCATGTAAGTGATGCTGTTCCTAAAATGAAATACAACTGGGAACCTTCCAGAGCCTCCCGTGGTTTCTCTGAGCACACACGACATCTGAGTCAATGCTCTTTGCCTCAAGAGTAAGAATCCTTTAGATCCTGAAAATATTATTTCCAATTTTTTGTGCTTTCCTGGTGCATTCCTATCCCACAGCTCCAATTTGAAACCAAAGAGCAAAATGGCACATTATTATTCTAGACTTTTTCTACAGTGTTATATTTTCACTCTGTTTGCCCCAAATATTCACAGATCTATAAAAAAAAAAGGTAGATCAGACTTCTATTTTTTTTAATCATGAGTGACTACCTGTTTTATTAACAAGATGACACGCTGGTTGCATAAATCTCTCCCCAGCAGAAAATACTTCAATTTTAACATATAAATCATAGAATTCCTCAACGGTTTGGGTTGGAAGGGACAATTAAGCCCCCCTAGTTCCAAGCCATGGGCAGGGATGCACCCACCAGATCATTGATGATTTATCCCACCCTGACACCCCTGAGATAACAGAGATGAAAGTTTTCTCTGCTCTTCTTTTTCCAGATGACCAATTCCAACAGTCCCAACTCCTTGTAACCAGAGAACTTTTACAAAGACTCCTCATTGATGTATTTTTTGAATTTTTATTATATAATCTGAGTTGTTCTTTCAGACCTGAAGGCAACATTCAGTAGCACGATGTCTTTGGTTTGTCTGGGATAATTATCAAGAGGAATTGGATCCACTTGATTATATCTGTACAATATTTAATATTCCAGCCCCAAACTTAACACCTTTTTGTAATTTTGCCCTGGAATTTAAACATCAGCCAACAATTTGTCATTGAAGAGTTTCTTTATGCAAAGTATCGCCAACTTCTGTCAAAAGAACTTCCGGTAAACCCTTAAAAATCCAAAGCATGAAAAAAATACATGATATTCATTAGAACTGTGGTATCTTTCCAAGGCAGGAGACTCAACTCAACACCACGGAGCACTGGAAGGTCTGGTAAATCATTTCCTACGTCCCAGTTCATATTTACTCATAATTATAATTCACAGGAGTGCATCCCTGCAATCAAGAGCCGGGGATGCACAGCATGAAAAAACATTTAGCAGCGAGCAGACTGCATGAATAATTGCCTGTCAGAGTGGCTTATTAAAGGGGAACTACCATTTTACAAGACAATTCTTGTATCTGCTTGTCTGATCTAAAGACAGAGAGCTGTACGAACACAAAGAGTTCAAGGAAGGAATATTTCTTACGCCGCCTCTGAATTAACAGCTGATGTTTTTAAGGCATGAAAGGAACAATCAGAACGTGCCAATTTTGATGCACAACTAAACAGAGAGGGTTTTAAATTGGGAAGGGAGTGGTTTGTGTTGGAGGCAGCAGGGAGATGGAAGGGTGGCTATGGACACCACGCTCCCTGATGGAAGGAGAGGCACCTGGGGATGGAAGGCATGGCCTTGGAAACCTCCCAGCAGCTGGACCCAGTGCCTTACTGGGAGCACTGGAGCCTTGCAAAATGGTATTTTCCCCTCCAAATGCTCCAGCCTCCAGCAAGAACCTCGTGTCCCCCTGTTTTGTCAGGGCAGGGAGGGGACATCAAGGGATCTCAGCATCCCAGGGTCCGTGGGAGGCAGGAAGCTCCAATTCTGCTTTCTCCCCCTAATTAACGAGTTTCACTTCCCCCTCTCCGACTGATGCAGAAGTTCTTGGAGAGCAGGCAGACTGGAGTCACAGAGAATGAAATCTGAGACACCCTCTTCTCCTCCAGCATTATTTTAAGGAGAATTAATTTAAACAAAGCCCAATGACCCCAACCAAGCCAAGGTGTCACAAAGGAACCCGTGGCCTTTGGGGATAATCCAGCTTCCTGCCTTCAGTTCTGCTCTTGAAAAGCCTCTCAGCATTCTTTTTCTTATGCCTTTGAAAGGGGACGACAATAATATTTCATTAATACAGTGCATTAAAGAAATAAATGCAAATATAACCCCCTGTGCCTCAGGATCAGCACCTGCAGCATTGCTGGAGCCAGGAACGTTTTGCCAGCTTTGTTTTAATGCCTTTTAGTGACTGAGAGATCTGAAACCTGTTCACTAAAGAGCTTAAACCTCCCCAAAATCCCCTTCCCATGGATTTCAGGGAGCCTGGACCAAGGCCAGGGGACAAAGGGAAAATGCTGCACAAAAATATCTTGCCCTTTGTTCCAACAAGCCCTGCAAGGAATACACTTGATAATGTTTCACTGAAAAACACCCCAAACCATCTAATAACTTTTTTAATAACAATCTGAGAGAACTTCCAGCTGATGGGGCTCTCTGAGAACATTGAGAGGGTTTGTGTTAGAATTATTATCACTTGTGAACATTAGAAAACTGACAGAGTTTCCACAAAAGGTTGTCAACAAATTATTAGGACTCTTCGTTCCGAGAAACACATTAAAACCCATCAAAGTTAAAAAAAAATATAAATCCATGTGGCCAGAGAGAAATCTGTCTAGACAAAGCTCCCATTATGTGATTTAACAATCCCTGGCAAATGCTGCTCAAAGATAAAATTGGATTCCCGTCCGGAATATTAATACTTTTATTGCAGTTTACAGAAAGATGTGTATTTTAGAGATAAAAGTCCATATTCACACACAGATAGGTGATTGAAAAGGGACTGCAACGGGGCTTGGTTTTATCAGCATTTCTTTCTCTGCCAAACAAATAAATGGTTGTTTTTCAGGTGGAGGCTTCTGATGAGGAGGGAGATTTTCTCCTTTCCAGACAAGGGCTCATGTGTTCCCATCTCAGGACTGTCAGGGGCTGCTGGTGAGGGGTCACTGAGGGTGACACTGAGGGTGACACCAAGAGCTCCTGATGGCAGAGCCAGCACAGCCCTCACAGCTCCTCCTTCCCAACCAATCCCATGGGAAGACTTGGCAAGTGGAAGTTCTGGCTTTGTCATGGTTAACTCAGCTCAGTGCAGCATCCTCGTGGAAATAAAGGAGATGTGAGGCTTCCCCAGCAGGACAGGAGAGAATTTGGAGGTGTTTTCCTAAGCCAGGCAGGAGGAAGGCACTGAGTATTAGATCAGCTCCTCTCTTTTTTCCTAAGGGTTTAATGCCTGGCAGCCAATTGAAGAGCAATTCCCAAAGATTTCCATGCTCTGAGTGGAAAACTCAGCCTGCTTTCCAGCCCAGCCTCGTGCAGAACACTGACAATGCCTGCCTTCACTTTTCCAGAGTCCTGGATCTTACAGGGTTGCAATAAAAACTCTTGTAGTTTCATGGAATCACAGATTGGTTTGGGTTGGGAGGATCTTAAAGATCATTCTATTCCATCCCACCAGCCCAGGGTGCTCCAAGCCTTGTCCAACCTGGCCTTGGACTCTCCCAGGGATCCAGGGGCAGCCACAGCTTCTCTGCCCACCCTGTGCCAGGGTCTGCCCACCCTCCCAGGGGAGAATCTGCAGAAAATCAAAGGAAGTGCTTGAGTTCTTGGCTTGCTCTTTGTCCCCTCTTTGTGAATAAATAACACCTCGTTTGGGAGAAGCTGCTTTGAGCTGCAACCACAGCAGTGTTGTTGTCTCTGTCAGCAGTGAGAGGTTTGGTGGAACCATCTGGGCTCTTTTCCAAAAGGAACTGGATCTGTCCCCCCAACCCAACTGGAAGGTGTGGGGTTCCCATCCCATCACCCACCCTGAGAGGGGCTGAACTGCACACTCTGCCCAAAGGCAGAGCAAAAGCTTTTGGTTTATGGCACAGCTCAGAAAGTCTTTTAAAGGGTCTTTAAGAAACCAGTCCTGCTCAGTAGGAGAGCCTGGCAGGGCAGTTATCAAGAAACACACTCAGAAACCTCATTTTGGAGGTTTTCCAGCAGAGAATGGGGACCACTTGCCCCTGGCCCCTGACCATCAGTGCTGCCCAATTCCCTGTGCAGGGTTTGCCAACAGTTTTAGATCAATCCATTGCCAAAAGCAATGTCAGCTCCTTCCACAGTGTGCATCCTCCCGTCCCTTCCTAAGCTGGTCTTGTAGGAGCTCAAATGGCTATAAAATTTGGCTAGAAAGTTGATGGGAAGCTTTTATTTTTCCCTAAAAATTACCACGTGTTGCACACAGGCCATTTCTGCCACTCCTGCCCCGTCCTTTGTTCCCCCAAACCCATTTCCATCGTTGCTCCCAACACTTCATCTCTCAGTAACTGGTTTTTCAAACTCTCTAACAGGTGCCAGAACATCCTGTTCTTTCCCTGTCATTTCTCGCTGTCATCTCATTTCTCCCATCAAAGGATGAGAGGGAACATTGTCTGCAGGCTGAGGACATGATAAAATCTAACCCTGCCCCAGCTAACGTGGCACTTTTGGCCTCAGGAAAATCACATAATCAAGAGGTGACAGAAGTGCTCTGATATCCTGAGTGTCTCAATTTCTGAGAGCTTGTCACATCTGAAAAAGCTGGGCTCATCTCAGCTGCCTCCTCCCTGCAAATGGAGATGCAGAAACCTCCCTGGCTCGCCAGGCAGAGTTAATATTTGTTCAGTGCTTTCAAAATGTTAAGTGCTCCATAAGTGCCAGACATTATTACCAGGAATAATGTATATTTTCATCTCGAGCTTGTACTCTTCTGTCTAATCATTATCTGGCTTCTAATAAGTAACAACTTTATCAGAATATGGTCCTAGAAAACATCTTTCTCGCTCCTCTTGGAAAATATTCTTAATTTTTATTATGAGGTTTGAACACGTGTCACGTTTAACAATCACAGATCTGCTGGAGTCAATAAAGTTAAACTTTATCAGCTTTCTGGGAATGATTCATCCCTAACTTGTTACATCCAGCATTTGGTTTTGCTGGTTACCTTTGAGTTTGCCAAACAGAATGTAAATGGAGTTCATAATCTCATTTTAAGTAGATACCAAATATATGAAAAATGTACCAGTGAGTATTGAATAGGAGAAAATCACAACCACATAACTCCTTATTTACAGGCATTGCACAGAGGAACAGGCTGCCACTAATCAACAGTGAACTAGAAGCTCATTTGTATTTTACACTAATTTGTATTTTATATTAATTTGTACTACCCTTTCCCTTACCTGCTTTGGGCTTGACTGGAAAATTTGTAATGATGTTCCTGAGCTCCTATTGGTGGGATTTGCTATAAATAAGAATTAAAGCCCATCTGATGAAAAATTAACTTGTGGGTGCTTTGGAGTTTATAATGAGTTTATTATTTGAGTGAGTGTCCCTTCCTCCTGTTGGTAAATATTTCAGCTGGGAATAAAAAAGGACATATGTAGAAATGAAGCCACTCATATTTATTGCAGCGCTGTAAAAGTGTTTTTATTACAGAGCACAAGATGAAATACCAGGGTATAAACCAAGCTCTATCTATAATAATCACATCCTTCCCCAAACACATCGCTTTGGAAACTCTTGTGTGTTTGGAAAGAGCACCCAGGGATGGTCACACATTTGCATTTAAACATCCAACCTGCTGAAAAAACCTTATTTCTTGTCCCACTTCCAGTCTGGAGGAGCAGAACTTAGGACAGAATCACTTTCATTATGTACAGCCAAACCCCATTTTTCAGGCTGAAACACAAACAGCTTAATAAAAAACCCCACTACTTTATAAATTAGCATCTTTAGCTCCTTTCTGAACTGAGGAGCTTTACCTTCTCTCTGAAGGAATAATTAATCATCCTTTGAATTCCTGATGGCCCCAGAATCTCTGGATGTCAAAATTCAGATGCCAGAAGGAAGGAAGGAAGGGATGGAAGGAGAGATGCTCTCTCTCTCCAACCCACCTGAAAGATCCCTGCAATATCTGTCACAGCAGCTCAACAAATCCAGATTCTGCCTTTCCACACTGCCACTTGAAGCCCTGCACCCACCTTGGTCATCTCAGATGCCATCCTAGTGGAAGAAAAACTTAAAACACAGCCACAGGTATCAAAAGGCTTCTATAAAAGGGAAAGGAAGGGAAAACGTTCCTGAGCATCCCTCGAAAACACAGGGGCAAAGCCCGTTCAGAAATGCCACACCTTGGCTGACTGAAGGTAATAGGAATGTCAAAGGAAATTCAGGTTTGGCTTGTTAATTCTCCCTGAAAATTCACCTGAGACAATCACACATCTATCAGGTATAGGTAAGACCAAGGCTGGAGTCATTTTTGTAACACAAACTTCATTTCATTTCCATTCTGGTTCAGAGCAATACATTTATTTATTAAGAGTGGCTTTCCATCAGGTATAAAACCCTCTTGCTTTGTGACTGCCCAAACAGGGAACACAGGCAGTTATTCATCACAGAAATGCTCCAGAGCACGAGGTCATTCACCCCAAATGGAAATTGCACGGCCAAACGAGATGATGAGCAGCTGGAATGGAAACAATAACATCTCCCCCGGAATATATTTAATGGAAATAGAAAAGCCAAACAGTTATTTATTATGTTTTGGTTTTTTCAGAAGTCCTCCACGTCTCCTCCTGGGAGGAATATTTCCACGAAGAATTTGCACTGTGTGTGTAAAATAACCACTTATATGTTTTGCCTGAAAATGTTGCATTTACTTACAAGGCCTGATGATGAAAAAAATGATTCCAACGACCCATGCTGCTCCAGTGAGATGGAACAAACCTTCCCCTCGTGTAATCATATGCAATAACTATGAAACTAATCTTGATCGTATCTGTACATTTATAGAGTATCTCTTATTTATTGCAAATCTGCCTCAGGCAGGGCAACAGTTCTGTTTCCATTCATCTTCCTGAAAAAGCACCGTGACAAGAATTTCAAATATCAGCAGTGGCCAAACGCTGCCTTTGGATTTCCTGGAATTAATGTTATGAAAAGGAATGTTTCTGTGCTCCAAGAGCCTCCAATGCAGCGTGATGTGTCGAAAAAATAAGGTGAGAATCCAAGGAATTGACATAAGGATGTGATCAAACTCTCAGATTTTACGGAAAGAAGCATTTTTCAGTTTCCTCTTATTAAATGAAAAACATACACGCACAGCATGAAGAAACAGCTCGTGCCTAAGCATGTAAAAAATGTCAGCTTGAACATTTTACAGTTTCATGAAAAATGGGGTTTTGGGAGAGTTTATGTTTGCTGGAGAGAAATAAAAATCTTTTATTTTCTCAGCATTACCCTCCTATCCCATTACCATTTTTTCCCAGCTGTAAAAAACCCCCAGCCCTGGGATATTTATGCTTTGTGAATGAGGAGTTATTTTTTACAGCTATCAAACTTTTAGTGGCATCAGCTCTATTTGTAACGTGCTTTCATTAAAATGAAAATGTGGGAAGCCATAAAACGAATCTGGACCCTCAGGAGCATCAGGGAGGTTTTATGGTGGCCACGGGATCAATCAGGGGGTATTTGTTACACATTGTGATCAGACAGCAGGACAAACCTCTCCTTTCACTGGCATCAACAGAAATCCATATATTATGGATTTAATATATAGAATATGTAAATAATCCATTACCTTTCATCTTATTGAATCTGCTGCTTCCTGCCTTAAATCTTCAGATCCCACTTAGGACAGGTATAAACTGTCCAAACGAAACAAATACCCCAATCTGACTTCCAGCTTGGCACCTTGAAGCCCAGAAAGGATCAAACATACCAATATCTCATTTATTAACTAATTGCAGCCATCTGCAGGTTCCAATTAACCTCGGGGTGCTGCTTTGCATCCCCTTATCCCTGACCCACGTGAGAGGTCAAGCAGCTTCCCTGATTTACACATTGCTCCATGAACAGCCTTAAAAGTCTTTAAACCATCTAATTCTGGTGTTTAGGGGCACCACAAAAAAATAAAAGTTGAATAAACAGTGACACGTTAATGGTTGGAAATAATATTCTCGCTGCGCTGCTTTTGCATCCCACTTTCTGTGGTGTGGAGAAGCAAAGGTGACTGTAGGCACAGGGCAAGTACATCCATTATTTCAGCTAATTCCTTTTGATTTCCCTTGCAGGAACAAACCTGTGGAATCAAAGAGCTCGCTTGTAAGTTGTCTTTGGCAAGGCTCTAATCATTCAGCCATTCGTGCAGGATAAAGATGAGGAGCCACCACCTGGAAAATCTTCTGATCTCCCCATTCCTGGGCAGAACAGATAAAGGTGCGGGGTTTGATGTGTCCCAGTGGCCTTTGGATCCTGCAGGACAGGGGCAATGACATTGAGATACGTTTGGACATGGAGAGGATGAGATGGGAAACGAATCCCAAGGGAGAGGTGCATGAAAAGAGGAGGAGGCTCCTTCAGGTGTTTGAGAGAGGACTTGATCTCAAAACCTGACAGCACAGAGACACACACCAGCCCTTTGCAATCCTAACAACACAAGAAAAGAGAGAAATTCAGCCCATGACCTATTTTAATCCTTGAATTTGTAGCACAGGGCTTCCCCTTTGGCTGAGCACTGATCCTGCTGAATGACAACCAGCCAGACTTTCACCCCTCTTTATGACTCTTTAAGTCTTTTCCTTCTGCTTTTTGCTGACTTTCACACGGTTTGGTTTCTATTTCCTAAAGGCTTTTTTTTAAAAAAAATTGGTTTTAAATCCCAGTCCTGGATCTCCCCAAGGTTACAGGAGTTTTGGACAAGGCTCTGAATTTAGGTCTAGAAATAAGAAGGTTCATAATCTTGGTGGCCTGAGAAGGATTTGGGTTGGAAGTGACCTCAAAGCCCATCCAGTCCCATGTCCATGGTCAGGGACACCTTCCACCAGCCCAGGGTGCTCCAAGCCCCGTCCAACCTGGCCTTGGACACTCCCAGGGATCCAGGGGCAGCCACAGCTTCTCTGCCCACGCTGTGCCAGGGCCTGCCCACCCTCCCAGGGAAGAATTTATCGCAATATCTAATTTAAATCTATTCTCTCTGGCAGTGAGAAGCTATTCCCTGTGTCCTGTCCCTCCATGCCTTGTCCCCAGTCCCTCTCCAGCTCTCCTGGAGCCCCTTTAGGCCCTACAAGGGGCTCTCAGGTGTCCCTGGAGCCTTCTCTTCTCCAGGTGAACCCCCCCAGCTCTCCCAGTCTGTCCCAGTGCAGAGGGGCTCCAGCCCTGGAGCATCTCCATGGGCTCCTCTGGACTCCCCAGCATCTCCATGTGTTCCTGCTGTTGTTCCCAGGGCTGGAGGCAGCTCTGCAGGTGGGATCTCGGGGGGCTTTGGGGCTGGGGTATGTCCAGCCTCTCCCCCAGCTCCTTCTCCATCAGTTCATCCCCAGCTGGCCTCAATCCCGGGGGGTTGTCCCGACCCAGGGGCAGCACCATCACCTGGCCTTGTTAAACCTCACTGTCTCCTCCACCCCGGCTCCTGGAGCACATCCCGGCCATTCCCAAATACTGAGCCCACAATAACAATTAACCACTCACAGAAACCTCCTTTTAGCTCTGCTAAACGAGGGCACGACCCCCTTTTGGGGCGGGCACACAAACTTCCCAGCGGGGCGCCCCGGGTGTGTCTGGAATAATACGGGGGTGGCGCCTCTTTTTATGCGGGACCCGGGCACGTGTTCCCTTTTCCCGGGTCTGTGTCCCCCTTTTTTTCTCGGGTGTATCCCCCCTTTTTTCTCGCGCGTTCCCCCCTTTTTCCGCGGGGTGTTTTCCCCTTTTCCACGGTAATTGTCCTTTTTTCCGCGGGTCTGTGTCCCCCCCCTTTTTTCCTCGGGGGGATGTCCCCCCTTTTTCCGCGGGGGTGTCCCCCCCTTTTTCCTCGAGGGGGTCCCCCCGTTTTCGCGGGTATTCCCCATTTTCTGCGGGTGTTCCCCTTTTTCGCGCGTGTTCCCCGTTTTCGCGGGTGTCCCCCCTCTTTTGGCGGGAGTTCCCCCGTTTTCGCGGGTGTGTCCCCTCTTTTGGCGGGAGTTGCCCCTTTCCGCGGGACTCACTCG